>WWET01006537.1:11162-43827 GCA_011038615.1 Limnodynastes dumerilii
CATGTCCGGTGCTATTGGAAAACGAGCATCTGAACACCTGATATTTAACGCTCGCAATACCGGAGCCATGAAAAAACAAGTATTATGGTAATAAACTATTCAAGAAATTTAAAAAACCGTGGTGGTATTAAATCATATTGTATATGCATAGAAAAGGCATGACATAAAAAGTAAGGAACACTTTTATTATCCTATTAAGAACTACGTACAATTTAAAGATTATATAAAAATAATGAATATAAAAACAAATTACGAGCAGAGGGATCTGATCCCCTGACCTATCCCATCTCAACCCGTGCCTCTAACCATTTCCCTAAACTACCAGCTTTTTACATAAAGGTGATCTAATGACTATAACTCTAGTTATAACTAGGAATGTGACAACATTGTATAAGTTGATATATGAAATTCATCGATGGCGAAAATTACATCCATTAAAGGATAAATAACATCAAATAAACTTCTCCAAATTTTGGAACATTTGGAGTACCGGGTGACTGAAAAAATGTGTGGTGATCACCTAAAAGACAAATTATTGTGACATATGTGTGGATGATAGGTTGGATAGTGGTATAAAATACATGTGTGACATTTTTCATGTGAAGAAACATAGTCCAAGAATGAGTATATCTATCTACAAGAAACCTCATCATATATGTGAATAAGTGAAAGAGATAGTGTACAAAGTAAGTGGGGGAATTCTCTAAGCAAATGGACCATGATAATAGATGGTGTCATAATATGAATAAAAATAAAAAATCCCAAAGAATAAGTCAGATATACAGTTTAACAATCAAATTTAAAAATTAAAATAAATAGATGAAAGACATACAACATAATGATTTAAAAAAAATAGATTTATGGAAAGATGGTATTAAAATATGATAAAATATTCCAATACATATACTAGACAGAGAATCACCTCTAAAAGCATCTTGAATCATAACGAGATACGAACCTAACTGCAAAGCAAGCGAACTATCTGGTTATAAACCTGCTCATAAAAAGGAAAACTGTCTAGTTATATATAACTTGATAGTATAATTTCTAGTAATATTCCTGTATAAGCAATGTTGACATGTGTTGAATGGTGAAAGGAAATGGGGTTTCTACATCCCCATAGTAAACAAATATATCCCCAAAAAAATTATCCTAGCACCTTTCTGCACTCTAATACCTCTATATATTAAATCTATAAGTTAATAGTATGTAGTATCATGCAATAAAAGCATTAATAGATAATATCAACAGTGAAGTCAAAAATAAAAAATTATATTATAACAATGGGTGATATCAATATTAAAATTATGTTAAATAGCAACCTTTCAAATTCTTACAATAAATAGAATCCCATGTAACGAGTCTATATTGAAATAAGATCACTCTTAGCTATTTCTGTGCAGGCAGTAAATACAAAAAAAAGTGATGTTATAAGTTATCTTCTTGTTATTCTTGCATCTCTCGAGCATGGAAAACAAAAATGAAAAGAAACATGGTGTAATACGTTTCATACAATTTATTTATAAAACATTTCACTTATTTTTACAAATGTTGAAGCTATTGAAAGAACGTGTTCTTCTGCCCAGGTTAGGAGTGATGTCACTGTCATGAGTCCTTCACTTCTGGTGCCTCCTTATTTGTTGACATAAGACACTACTGCTCCGTTGGATTATAAAGTTTTGTCCTTGCAGTAATTCCTGAAATGTCTGGCATGCTAACAGGACTGCTCTCATCTCTAGCACATTCTAATGGTCGTGATGTTGATCTTGAAGCCACAGCCCTTGGGCCTGCGCATGTAGCTCCCCAGCCTGTGTTGCTGGCGTCTGTAGTTAGAATTACTAGGTGGCTTGCCCTCAACAGCTTCCCCTGAAGGAGGTTTTCTTGACTCGACCACCACCCTAGATCCTTTCTGGCTTCTGCGCTGAGAAAGATAGGTTGGGGTTGATGAAATGGGTCTGTCCCATTGACATAGAAAACAACGCTGGAAGTTTCTTGCATGGAATCTGGCCCAAACCAGAGTGTTTAACGCTACTGAGATGAGACCTAGCACTTTCATGCATGCTCTGGCTGAGGTCCACGGTTGACTTCTTAAGCTGTATGCTTCCCTTTGAATGACTTCTGCTCTTGGAGGAGGTAAGAATACTTTGTCCTGCTGGGAGTCTATAATAAGTCCTAGATAAGTGATCGTTTGGCTTGGGTTTAGGTGGCTTTTTTCGTAATTGCCCAGCCAACCATGGAACTCTGAAAAAGATATTACCTTTAGAGTGTGTGTGCGACATAATTCTTGTGACGGAGCTGCTATGAGCAGGTCATCCAGGTATGGCCAAACGATTATCCCCTGCTGCCTGAGAACTGCCATGAGTGGGGCCAGCACCTTTGTAAATGTGCGAGGAGAGGTGGACAGACCGAAGGGTAGGGCTCTGTATTGGTAGTGTTCACCGAAGACTGCGAATCTGAGGAACTTTTAATGCCCTGGGAAAATTGGAATGTGCATCTTTCAGATCTACTGATGCCATGAATACGTTTGGTGGTAGTGAAGCTAATATGGATCTTATTGACTCCATTTTGAAACTTTGTATCTTTGTGTTGGTTCAGAGGCCTCAGATCTAAGATCGTGTGGAACCCCCCGGAGCTCTTTTGTACCACGAATATCTTGGCGTAGCACCCCATGTATCTTTGATGGGTTGGAACCCTTTTGATTACCCCTTGTTGTAGTAATTCTCTTTTACTGTTTCTGAGGGCTTGTCTCTTGTCGCTGGACCTTGGGGCAGGGGAGTGGATGAACCATTGAATATTGTGGGGGTGTAGGAACTCTATCATGTACCCGTGTTGAATGACAGCGAGTACCCACCTATCGGTGATTGTTGATGTCCACTGTCGGCCGAATCTCAGAAGCCGTCCTCCCACCATGGCCCCCGCAGGAGGCTTCCTGCTGTCGGCGTCACTGCGGAAAGGGATGAAAAAAATCGCCCCTCTCCCTCTCTCTGGGACCGGAAGCTGGTGCGGGGCGGTTCCGGTTGGAACTTCCTGAGGAAGGATCTGCCCGGTCTGTAAGATCTTGCCTCTTTATATTCAGCCTGGAATGATCTGGAGAGTCTGTAGGTAAAAAGTCTCTTAGGCTTGTCTTGGGGTAGCCAGTTTGACTTACCCCCAGATTTCTTTTGGCTGATATCATCCAGTTTGGGGCCAAATAAGTATTCTCCCATGAATGGCAGATATGAGTCTATGCTTAGACTGACTATTAGCAGCCCACGGCTTCAGCCAGAGGGCCTGTCTTGCTATTGTAGTTGAGGCGACAAATCTAGCAGCCAGCTTAACAACATCCAGTGACGCTTCACAGAGGAATTCCTTGACCATTTGAATGTCTTGTAGTGTTTTTGTTAGGTCACTTCTCCTTATGCCATCTGCTATATTTTGTTCTAGAGTATTGCACCAAGAGCGCATGACTCTAGAGGTGACCGCTGAGGCCACAGCCGGTCTAAGTGCTGCTCCCGCTAGACAGTGCATTTTCTTTAAGCTTACCTCCACCTTCCTTTCCATGTTATCCTTGAAGGTGTTGGCATCTTCAAGCGGGAGTGTTGTTTTCTTCGATATCCGGGAGATGGCTGCATCAACTTTGGGTGGTTGATCCCACTTATGCAAAATCTCTGTGGAAAAAGGATAGGTCTTAGCAATTTTGCTGGCAGCAGAAAATTTCTTATCAGGATTTTTCCATTCCTCCGAAATAAGATCTTGTCCTACCGGGGATACCGGAAATACCGTCCTTTTTCTTCGACTCAAGGAAGATAAGATTCTGCAGGAAGGTGTCTTCTCTAGTTTCCTGTACAATTAAAATTTTATATATAAGTTTGAGTAAACTGTCTACCAGGTCAGGATTAAGGCAACACTCATCTGGGTGTGGTATAGATTGTGCGTCTGAGTGATCTGATTCAACAGACGGACATCTGCCTTCCTCCATAGACTCATCTGATTGCTCAGATACCACTGACCTGGGGCGTTTAGTCGACATTCTTTGTAAGTCCTCTTTCGTGATGAAAGTGTCTGACAGCGTAGTTTTTAACATTTGGACAAATTCCACCATTTGATAAGGAGGCTGCTGCTGCTGTCTAGAGAGACATTCAATACAGGTTTCCGCAGTATAACCCTCAGTTAAATATTTATCACATGAAAGACATTTTGTAGTAGAAGCAGTCTTAGACTTATCATATGTATAGTCAAATTCTAAAAAAGCTAAGAAAATTAATTTTAAATTAAATTACATAAAATGAATCCCTAACTACCTAGCTATCCTAACAATCTATCTATGAGAACATACTTGCTAACTAACTAAAATATACTGCTCAAAAAAATTAAGGGAACACTAAAATAACACATCCTAGATCTGAATAATTGAAATATTCTTATTAAATACTTTGTTCTTTACATAGTTAAATGTGCTGACAACAAAATCACAAAAATTATCAATGGAAATCAAATTTATTAACCCATGGAGGTCTGGATTTGGAGTCACCCTCAAAATTAAAGTGGTTCCGCAGGTGGTGTGCACAGACCACTTCTCAGTTCCTATGCTTTCTGGCTGATGTTTTGGTCACTTTTGAATGCTGGCGGTGCTTTCACTCTAGTGGTAGCATGAGACGGAGTCTACAACCCACACAAATGATTCAGGTAGTGCAGCTCATCCAGGATGGCACATCAATGCGAGCTGTGGCAAGAAGGTTTGCTGTGTCTGTCAGTGTAGTGTCCAGAGCATGGAGGCGCTACCAGGAGACGTGGAGGAGGCCATAGGAGGGCAACAACCCAGCAGCAGGACCGCTACCTCCGCCTTTGTGCAAGGAGGAACAGGAGGAGCACTGCCAGAGCCCTGCAAAATGACCTCCAGCAGGCCACAAATGTACACGTGTATGCTCAAACAGTCAGAAACAGACACCATGAGGGTGGTATGAGGGCCCAACGTCCACAGGTGAGGGTTGTGATTACAGCCCAACACCATGCAGGACGTTTGGCATTTGCCAGAGAACACCAAGAATGGCAAATTCGCCACTGGCGCCCTGCAGCAGTGGGGTCCC
This sequence comes from Limnodynastes dumerilii, assembly GCA_011038615.1. Taxonomy (NCBI): domain Eukaryota; kingdom Metazoa; phylum Chordata; class Amphibia; order Anura; family Limnodynastidae; genus Limnodynastes; species Limnodynastes dumerilii. The sequence continues at coordinate 16,229 of WWET01006537.1, forward strand.
CTCACTATATATGCCAACAGCCAAAAGTTGGTTTACCCAGGAGAGAAGGGGAGGACAGACCATGTTTTCTTTTAACAAGTTCATTTCCATTCTACGTTATCAAGCAAACTACCCACGAAAAGACAGGAATTGGAATATTATCTCATATAAAGGCTGATCCAAAGCTGCACTTACACCTGCAAAACAGGTGCAAGTGTACACCAGAGAAAAATCCATGTTGCAATGTGATTTACAAATGAAACAGCAGTTATACAGTATGCGAGTTCCATTTACAAAACTAAATTATTTTACCTGAATGCAAAAGAATTTTAATTAATTAGCACCCCTTGCAATGCAAAATGGTATAGCCGAGCTGTACATTTGCACCTGTTTTTCCCTTACCCCCAAAGGACCTGGGGCTGTATTCACAGATCCGTTTTCACATGAAGTAGCATGCATATTTTTAGGTACGTTTTGCCTGCGCATGCGTAGTAACTTTATTTATGTAAGTAACGTAGAATATACACACGTAAGTGCACGGAAATGTGAATCACACTTGGGGACATAAGTACGGATGGGCAGGGTTCAAATACGTACCAGAAAACTTACGTGAAAGAGGGTGGGGGGAGGCATTTAAATGAGTCTGAGGGCGTGGTTACATTGAATCATACGTATGGCATACATATACGCACGTATGTACACACAAAGTCAGAGGTGGTCTATGGAGGCGTATGTCTATGATTGCACGGCCGTGAGAGGGGAGTGTCATGGGTGTTGGTAGGTGTAGGCTTGGTACAGTGGTTTTGTTGTCAGCACATTCAACTATGTAAAGAACAAAGTATTTAATAAGAATATTTCATTCATTCAGATCTAGGATGTGTTATTTTAGTGTTCCCTTTATTTTTTTGAGCAGTTTATATGGGGCACTCACCCTGACCCCCTGGTCGGTTGCCGTTTGTCTTCAGACATATTTACGTTGTGAAGGCTCTCTCTGACAAGCACACAGGATAATTCTGCCTTAAATAGGCTGAGAGCCGGCGTCCAGCACGCCACAGCGTCGGGGCTCCGGAAAGATGGCGGCGCCCACGGACTTCCTGCCTCCATCTCCTTCCGCCGGAAGTGACATAAGAGAATTCTGCTACGCGGGACACAGAGCGCGCGGCAGTAGCTTCTGGCCGCCCACTAAAGAGCTGCGGTGATCGGAGCTTTGCTGGAATGGAAAGGAGGCTGGCACGCACCTCCTGCCATCCCCGAAAGGACAGACCGGAGATCATTTGCCTTAAGGTACCTAGCACTATCCTCCCTGGCACACTAGGAAACAGGAAATAAAAAGACACCGGAGGAAGGAAGAGTTTCCACCACGGGGTCTTCTTCTTTCCTGTCCTGGCACTATGGAGCAGATGGGAATTACCCATCGTTAGTGCTGCCAGGGAGGAGGAGGAGGAAATTGAATTTCTTCCAAATTCTATGATGGGTAGAAGAGGTAGAACCCTTTCTAGGTCTCAAAGTCTGCATCACTTTACAGAAAAATCCTTTATTTTTCAAGGCCAGGACGTTAACTTCGGTGAGGCCAGGTATGGATGAACTGGTTGTCCGAGTCAACAGGTCTGTTGTCACTGGCAGAGTCTAAAGCTTATGCATGGACTTGTGAAACCAAGGTCTTCTCAGCCAAAATGGTAGAATGGCTATTAAGAGAGATGTGGGCTCTCTCTAACTTCCCCAGTATCCTGGGGACCATTGGAAGTGGGGGAAAAACATAAGCAAGATGAAAAAATCCATGGCACCAACCATGGTCTGTTGCTAGCAACTGTGGGTCCCAGTATCTTGTAATATACTTATGTATCTTTTTGTTGGCTTGAGTTGCCATAAGGTCCACCTGTGGTTTGCCCTACCTGAACACTATCTGTTGAAAGACTTTGTTGCTCAACTGCCACTCTGCCTGTTGAAATTGTGTCTGCTTAGGAAATAATCTTCCACATTCTCTTTGCCAGCAATATAACTTATGTCCTGCCCATTCCATTACTGGTTCCACTGCTAACATTAATGCGTCGCTTTTGGTACCTTGTTTGTTGATATAGGCTACTGTAGCTCTGTTGTCTGACTATCTTCACAGCCTTCCTGAATATCAGATCCTGAAATTGCTTAAGTGCATTGTACAATGCCACCATTTCTCTTAGATTGGAATGTGTCTGTTCCTTGTGCAAAATGGCAACCTTAAACTGCTCCCCATCCATTGCAGCTTGCATCTGTAGTTCTTACTATTTTAGTTTGTGGAGCAAAACTTTTTCCTTCTATCAGGGTTTCTTTGTCCGCCCACCATTCTAGGTCTTTCATTGTCGTGTTTGACAATTTTATGAGTTGCATCAGATTGTGAGGATTTTGGTCCCACTGAGGTGCAGACAAAAGTCCTAGAATCTCCATAAACTTTTCCAATGTCTGATTATTACCTGTAATATCTCTTGAATTAGTTTTTGGCATCAAACTTACTGTCATCTTCTGTGTAATTATTAACACTCCTAGATATTGGATCCTTGTGACGGGAGTCAGATAACATTGTTTTTGGTTTATTAACCACCCATGCTTTTGTAATACCGCTATCACTTTTAGTGTGTGCTTCTGTTTGTTCCCTTGTAGTGACTGCTATTAGTATATCATCCAGATAGGACCATAAACATATTCCTTCTAGACGCAATCTTGCTATAAGAGTGATTAGCACTTGTGACTGTCCTTGGAGACATTGGTAGGCCAAAGGGTAAACTTTAATCCAATAAAACAGAATCTCAGGAATGGGGCTTGGGATGTACTACTATTGCACAAAATACTGAATACATTAAATCATTGCTAATATGGATCGCAGCAGGTAGAGTGTGGCAATTATATCCTAAAAACAAACAAGTAGAAAACAGATACAACTATACCCATGCTGTTACCATATCAGCAAGAGGAATAATAAATAAAATACTAAATGAAACTGGACTTATACAAAACTTGTGTTAATTTATTGTCACAAAAATAAAATGAATAAAAACACTATACTGGTATTCCAACAGTAAACTTGTGAATTGATAATGGGTTCCAAATATCATGAACCTTAGAAAGTTTTATATGGGAATGTGCAGATATGCGTCCATGGACGTCATGTACATATTGGACTGAAGGTCCAATAAAATCCTTTTCACCAAGTTCATCTTAAATGTTGTCACACTGATGATTTCCTCAGATCTAGGATCGTTCTGAATCCTCCATTGGTCTTTCTTACCGAAGAAGAAAGAATAAAAGCCTTAATATATTTTCCTCACTTTGGTTACCACTTGTTGTATCATCTTGTTGAGGCTCGTTTTTAACGCCTCTCTCTACTCTTCTTGCTGGATTTGGAGAAACACAAAAAACGGGATTTAGGTTACTCACCGTTAAATCCTTTTCTCTTGGATCATCTGAAGGACACTGCCACCATGGGTTGGTAGAGGTGCTCTGGAGCTGGGCACTTAATAGTTAAAAAACTATTGAGGTAAGCTCCTCCCCTCTCCAACCCCCTCTGGACCTAAGATTTAATAACAAAGCCCAGGAGAGAAATAATAGAGAAGAAAAACCTCACAGGATTCAGAGAACCCCATTATCACTGAGCGTGAGGGTGGGCGTGCAGTGTCCCCCCAGACACGGGATTTATGTTACTCACCGTTAAATCCTTTTCTCTTGGATCACCAAGAGAAAAGGATTTAACGGTGAGTAACATAAATCCCATTTTCTCTTTCCACATCTGGGGGACACACCAAAGATTTACCCCTAAGGGAGGGAACGCTCAGTAGAAGGCGATAGCAAACCTTCCTTCCAAAGGATGCATCTTGGGATGCAAAAACCTGAAACTTATAAAATTTCGTAAATGTGTGGATGGAGGACCAGGTAGCTGTAACACTGTGTCCAAAGTATATAGTTGTCTGCTAAATAGTTGTAGCTACAGATAATAGCTACCAACAATATAATATGTTGATAATGTTAGCTATCATGTAATGTGGGAATATTCATATATTATGTGTTTAAGTTTGCAATATATCCCACAGGTAGCCTATGCTGAGAGAATGAATACTATCATAGGCTTCTATCTCAAAGCTATCCTTTACATGTAGATCTGCTATTTACTGAGCCCTGGTAGGTTTGTTATAGCGCTTAGTTAGCTAACATTATCAAATTATTATATTGTTGGTAGCTATCATCTGCTGCTACAACTATTTAGCAGACAACTGTATACTCTTATTTCGACACAAAACGTTACCCAAAAATGTAGCACAATCTCCTGATTGATGTGGTAAGCCGAAACAACCTTCGGTTGAAATGAAGGAATGGTGCGAAGGACCGCCCTATCTTGATGAAAAATGAGAAAGGGAGATTTACAGGATAACGCACTCAATTCTGAAACGCGCCTAGCCGATGCAATTGCTAGTAGAAACGCGACCTTCCATGACAAAAGTCATAAGCCAATGGATTCCAAGGGTTCAAACGGGTGGTGCTGCAAGGCCGAGAGAACCAGATTGAGATCTCATGGAGATATCGGAGGAACAAAAGGGGGCTGAATATGAAGGACCCCCTGCAAAAAAGTCTGAATTTCCGGAAGAAGGGCTATCTTCCGCTGAAAATAGACTGACAAAGCAGACACCTTTCCGGAAGAAGGGCTATCTTCCGCTGAAAATAGACTGACAAAGCAGACACCTGCACCTTAAGTGATCCTAACCGAAGACCCGACTCTAGGCCATCCTGCAGGAACTCCAAAAACCTTGGCAAGCGGAAAGACCGAGTGTTAACGCCCTTCCGTTTGCACCAACTAATATATGCACGCCAAATCCTGTGATAAATCCTCGACGAGACCGGCTTGCGGGCTCTCAGCATAGTCTGGATAACGGAATCTGACAAGCCTCTGGATCTTAAGATCTGGGATTCAAGAACCACGCCGTCAAATTCAGTTGCTGAAGGTTTGAATGAAAGAACGGTCCTTGAGCTAGAAGGTCTGGTCGAAGAGGGAGTTTCCACCCCGGACCGACTGCCAGACTTAGAACGTCCGCGTACCACACCCTCCCCGGCCAATTGGGAGCCACTAGAATTAGCGGCACTCCCTGCTGCTTTACCGTCTTTAGAAGTCCTGGCAGCATCGCGAAAAGAAAATGCATACGCCAGCTGACTGTCCCACGGAGCAGACATTGCGTCCACAAATTCCACCTGAGGATCTCGGGATCTTGACCCGAACCGAGGCACCTTGCAATTGTGGCGTGACGCCATGGGATCCAGGTCTGGCAGACCCCACCTCTTGGCTAACTGGCAAAAGACCACTGGGTGGAGAGACCACTCCCCCGGAAGAATGGCTTGCCTGCTGAGGAAGTCTGCTTCCCAATTGTCGACTCCGGGAATATGAACTGCCGTAATCACTGGAACATGTCTCATGGCCCATGTGAAAATGCACTCTGTCTCTCGCATCGCTTGGGAACTCTTTGTTCCGCCCTGCCTTCTGATATAGGCGACTGCTGTGGTGTTGTCGGAATGAATCCGAAGTGGACGGCCCACTAACCACGATTGCGCTTCTACTAGCGCTCTGTGGACGGCTCTGAGTTCCAACACGTTGATCGAAAGTCTTGACACCTTCAGAGACCATAGGCCTTGAAGACGGTAAATGCAGACCGCTCCCCAGCTGGAGACTGGCATCTGTCGTCAGCAGGATCCAATTTGTCAGCGCAAAAGGACGGCCTACGGACAGGTGGTCCTTGCAAACTCACCAACTCAGGGACACTCTTGTCTCCCTTGTTAGGTGTATACTCTGAGCCAAATTCAGGTGGTTGCCGTCCCACTGGGACAGAATGTTCCATTGGAACTTTCTGGATCGAAACCTTGCAAAAGGAATCGCCTCGAAAGAGGACATTATCTTCCCCAGAAGTCTCATACATAAGAGAGCTGATGGAGCCCTTTTTGACAGAAGCAGATGAACCAGCTTCTGAAGAGATGAAATCTTCTCCGGCCCAAGAATACTAGGCCCAAGAATACCATGCGCTGTGATGGAATCAAGCTGGACTTTCTGATATTGATTAGCCATCCATGGGACTGCAGAAACTGTTTTGTCACCTGAAGATGCTGAAGTAAAATCTGCTCCGAACGAGCCTTCAGGAGTAAGTCGTCGAGATAAGGAATCACGTTTATTCCCATCAACCTTAGACGACCCACCATTACCCCCATTACCTTCGTGAAGATTCTGGGCGCAGTCGCCAGACCGAAGGGTAGTGCTCGAAACTGATAATGGTGATCTTGGATGGCGAACCTCAGAAAAGGTTGACAATGTTCTGCAATTGGAATGTGCAAATAAGCGTCCTGAATGTCTATAGACGCTAAATATTCCCCCGGTTCCATCCCGTTGATAACCGAACGGAGGGACTCCATCTTGAATCTGGACACCAGAAGCCTGGAATTCAGGGACTTCAGATTCAAAATGGGACGAAAGGAACCGTCTGACTTTTTTACCAGAAAAAGATTGGAGTAAAACCCCTCTCCTTTCTGGGAATCGGGAACAGGCACTATCACCTCCTGCCACAGCAATAACTGAATGGCCTGGACGAGGGCCAATCTTTCCTCTACTAAACGAGGTAAACCAGTGGGGAAAAACCTGTGAGGAACTCTTTCCTCGAAAACCGGAACATAACCCTGTTGGATTAGGGTTAGTATCCAAACACTTGCGGTGGAGGCCCTCCAGGCGTCTGCAAACTTCAACAGACGAGCTCCCACCCGCTGCACAGAAATGGGCACAAGACTGTCAGGAACTCTGCTTCTCCGCCGGCTTAGGAGCCTGACGCTTGGAAGCCCAAGCCTGTCGTCCCTTGAAAGACGACTTAGGCTGCCCCTGCTGTCCTTGTTGGCCCCTGGCGTAATTAGACCTGCCCCTAAATGAGGATCTGAAGGAGCCGAATCTAGCACCAGAGAAAGGGCGGCGCTTAGCCTTAGGAGGGTTGACAGGAAGAAAGGTACTTTTTCCACCTGTAGCCTGTGCAATTATTTTGTCTAGCTCAGATCCAAATAACACTAGTCCGTCAAAGGGCAAGGATTCCAAGGCTCTCTTGGAATCAGCATCTGCCTGCCATGACCGAAGCCATAAGATCCTTCTGACTACCACCGACAAGGCAGAAGCCTTAGAGGAAGATGCAACAGCGTCTAATGCTGCATCCGTAATAAAACCTGCCGCTTCTTTAAGATGTTCCCCCAACAGTGTGAGTTCTTCCAGAGAAGAACCACCTCGCAAACCCTGAATGAGCAACTCCGACCATTTTTCCATGGCCTTGGCTACCCAAGCACATGATAAAATGGGACTAAAAGAGGAACCCGCGGCAGTATACAGCATCTTCAAATAGGAATCACATCTTCTATCAAGATTGTCCTTTAGAATAGCCGTGTCTGGTACCGACAGTGTAGTGGGCTTAGACAGTCTCGCTATAGGGGCATCTACCTTTGGTGGCTGCTCCCATTTAGAAAGCTCCCCAGATGGAAAGGGGTAAGATATGGAGAACCTCTTGGGTACATTAAAGCGCTTATCCGGTTTAGCCCAAGACTCCTGAATAATCTCCTGCAACTGAGGAGAAGAAGGGAACGTAATCGACCTCTTCTTTTTTCTTTTGAAAAGGGAAACCTCCTGGGGGGAACTATCCTGGTCCGCAATGTTAAGGACCTGACGGACCGCTATAATCAAATCCTCAACTCCCTGGGGAGAAGAGGAGTCGTCCTCCACAGAGGGGTCGTCATCATCTGACAACACCGCCGACACTTCCTCTGCCGAGGAGACCTCTGAGTCCGAGCGCTCCCTAAAGAGGGCTGGGTGAGAGGAACAGCGTTTAGTGGCCCTCTTAGGGTCAGCCATCTTCTGGCTGAGCCCCGCCACTGACTTCTGCAAGTCCTGAGCCCACATTGGAACGGGATGGGCCGAGGGGTCAGACAACATAGAAGATGTTTCTGCACTCACCGCCCTTGCAGACATAACGCGGGAGAGATCCGCCACCGCCGCTGCCAGCGACTTGGCCCAAGCTGGTTCCTCCAGAGCAGGCAGGGAAGTCACCGGCTGGCCGAGCTGAAGGGGTTCCGTGTCGCACACTGAACACAGAGCACCCTGGTCCTGCCGTCCACTGGGAAGCTTTGCTTGGCACCTGGAACAAGTGAAAAACAATTGAGACTCTCCGGAGGAAGATTTGCTTTTCGCACTTGACCCCTTCTCAGACATAGCGAATGGGGTTTTGAAATAAAAAAATGTAATTTTTTTTTTTGTTTTTTTAAACGATATATAACACAAAAAAATATTATATATCCCAAATCTCCAGGTAAATCTTTGTCCCAATGGAGAGGAGCTTATCCCAAATACTCTCTTATCAGGGAAGACCTCACACACAGCTCTCTGCAGAATCTCTGTGAGAAACTGACAGGATTCTTTTAGGTGAGCTAGACCAGCAGTAGGAAAAGCCCCGCCAAGGAGAAGGTTATAGCATTCCCTATGGAATGCAGGGGGGTTTAACAAAACCTTCACCTGGGACCCAGCACCACAGTAACTCCTATACTAGTAAGGAGCCCCCTTATTTATTGTAAATAACGAAAAGCCCGGAGAAGGTTATAGCATTCCCTATGGAATGCAGGGGGGTTTAACAAAACCTTCACCTGGGACCCAGCACCACAGCAACTCCTATACTAGTAAGGAGCCCCCTTATTTATTGTATTGTACTACTGTGGTGCTACTAGGGCCCCCAGCTATCAGTAAGGGGGGGCCCAGGTCCTAATTTCCCTTTCCTATAAAGGGAAATGCCGCTACCACAGTGAGTCAGCCGACAGGGGACTCACTGATGGTACAGTCTCCGGTGGCGGCGGCCATCTTGGAAATGTCCGTCGCTATCGCGGACTTTCCAGGGGCAGACTGAGGTTAGAAATCCTCCAACCCAGTCTCCCCAGCCACCGGAGAAGAGGTTTTCCCCAGGGGGGACCTCAGGAGAGAGGACAGAGTCTGAAAAGACTCTGTCTCTCTCCTACAGCAGCCGTTGTATAAGAGCTGGCGCTGCAGCCGCAGCACCAGCTCTTACAATGGCCGCTGAATTAAAGGAACAGTCCTTTAATAAAACAAAAAGGTAAAAATGATTGAAAAAAATCAAAAATCAAAAATAGAGAATAGAGGCTGCAAGCAGCCTCTCAAAAAACGCCCAACTCCAAGGGCACTTGAAAAAATCTGAAGTCCAGAGGGGGTTGGAGAGGGGAGGAGCTTACCTCAATAGTTTTTTAACTATCAAGTGCCCAGCTCCAGAGCGCCTCTACCAACCCATGGTCGCAGTGTCCCCCAGATGATCCAAGAGAAAAGGATTTAACGGTGAGTAACACCAATTTTCGCTGAAAATACACCAAAAGAGCAGAGACTTGCACCTCAAGCGAAGACCTGACTGAAGACCCTTCTGAAGAAACTCTAGAAATATTGCAAGGCGAAAAGACAAAGTAGTGAGACATGACACCAACCAATGTAGGTACGCCAAACCCTGTGATAAATTTTAGCAGACACAGGTTTGCCATCTTTGAGCATGGTTTGATTAACAGGTTCAGGCAAACCTCTAGATCTTAAGATTTGGGATTCAAGAGCCACACCATCAAATTCAATTGTTGAAGGTTTTGGTGTAGAAATGGACCCTGAAAAAGGAGACCTGGACGAAGAGGAAGTTTTTAACCGGGATATACTTCTAGACTAAGAATGTTCGCATACCAAGACCTTTCTGGCCAATTGAGAGCTACTAGCATTAGCTGCACACCCCCTGCTGTTTTACTCTCTTAGACATCTTGGCAACATTGTGAAGGGGGGAAAGCTTAAGCCAGCTGACTGATCCACGAACGCTGCTTAAGAATTTCTGGATCTGGAACAGAACCAAGGAACCTTGTGATTGTGGCAAGACTCCATCAAATCTAGATCTTACAGACCACATCTTCTGGACAGCTGAAGAAAGACCTCTGGATGGAGGGACCATTACCCCGGAAGAATAGCCTGTCTGCTGAGGAAGTCTGCCTCCCAAATGTCAACTCCTTGAATACAGCAGTAATTGAGGAACATGCCTCTCGGCCCATGAGAAGATGCGCTCTGTCTCCCTCATCACGCGAGCATTCCTTGTTCCACCCTGTATTCTGATATAAGCAACTGCTGTTGCGTTGTCTGACTGGATGCACAGAGAATGTCCCATTAGCCACGATTGCTCTGCTAACAGAGCTCTTTGGACTGCTCTGAGCTCCAGAACAATTATTGACAGGCTGGACTCTTTTTAAGATCAACAACCCTGAAGGTTAGGTGAAGGGTAATCGCTCCCCAACCAGATAAGACTGGCGTCCAATGTCAGAAGAACCCAGTTTGTTATTGTAAAAGGATGGCCGATCCACAAATGGACCTTGTAAAGCCACCAACTCAGGGACACTCTTGTTTCTCTTGTTAGATGTATACTCTGAGCTAAATCTAAGTGGTTGCCGTCTCACTGAGACAGAATATTCCATTGAAACTTCCTGGATCGAAACTTCACAAAAGGGATCGCCTCGAAGGAGGACACCATCTTCCCCAGAAGCCTCATACATAGGAGAGCTGATGGAGCTCTCTTTGACAGAAGCAGATGGACCAGCTTCTGAAGAGAGGAAATTTTCTCCAGAGGAAGGAAAATTCTTTGAAGCCTTGTATCGAATACCAGGCCCAAGAAAATCATGCGCTGTGATGGAATAAAGCTGGACTTTCTGGTATTGATTAGCCATCCCTGAGACTGCAGGAACTGCATTGTCACCTGAAGATGTTGGAGCAACATCTGCTCCGAACGAGCTTTTAGGAGTAAGTCGTCGAGATAAGGAATAATGTTTATTCCCAACAACCTGAGACGACTGACCATTACCCCCATCACCTTCGTGAAGATTCTGGGCGCAGTCGCCAGACCGAAGGGTAATGCCGAAACTGATAGTGGTGATCCTGGATAGCGAACCTTATAAAGGTATGACACTCTTCTGCAATCGGGATGTGCAAATATGCATGCATCTTGAATGTCTATAGATGCTAAATATAACCGAGGTTCCATTCTGTTGATTACAGAACGGAGGGACTCCATCTTGAATCTGGAAACCTGAAGCCTGGAATTCAGAGATTTCAGATTTGGAATGGCACGAAAAGAATCGTCTGACTTTCTCACCAGAAAAAGGTTGGAGTAAAACCCCTCTCCTTTCTGGGAATCGGGAACAGGCACTATCACCTCCTGCCACAGCAATAACTGAATGGCCTGGACGAGGGCCAATCTTTCCTCCTCTAAACGAGGTAAACCCGTGGGGAAAAACCTGTGAGGAACTTTTTCCTCGAAAACCTGGACATAACCCTGTTGGATTAGGGTTAATATCCAAACACTTGCGGTGGAGGCCCTCCAGGCATCTGCAAAATTCAACAGACGAGCTCCCACCCACTGCACAGAAATGGGCACAAGACTGTCAGGAACTCTGCTTCTCCGCCGGCTTAGGAGCATGACGCTTGGAAGCCCAAGCCTGTCGTCCCTTGAAAGACGACTTAGGCTGCCCCTGCTGTCCTTGTTGGCCCCTGGTGTAACTAGACCTGCCCCTAAAAGAGGATCTGAAGGAGCCGAATCTAGCACCGGAGAAAGGGCGGCGCTTAGCCTTAGGAGGGTTGACAGGAAGAAAGGTACTTTTCCCGCCTGTAGCCTGTGCAATTATTTTGTCTAGCTCGGATCCAAACAACACTAGTCCGTCAAAGGGCAAGGATTCCAAGGCTCTCTTGGAATCAGCATCTGCCTGAAATGACTGAAGCCATAAGATCCTTAGAGGAAGATGCAACAGCTTCTAACGCCGCATCTGTAACAAAACCTGCCGCTTCTTTAAGATGTTCCCCCAAAAGCGTGAGTTCTTCCAGAGAAGAACCACCTCGCAAACCCTGAATGAGCAACTCCGACCATTTTTCCATGGCCTTGGCTACCCAAGCACATGATAAAATGGGTCTGAAAGAGGAACCTGCAGCAGTATACAGCATCTTCAAATAGGAATCACATCTTCTATCAAGATTGTCCTTTAGTATAGCCGTGTCTGGTACCGACAGCGTAGTGGGCTTAGACAGTCTCGCTATAGGGGCATCTACCTTTGGTGGCTGCTCCCATTTAGACAGCTCCCCAGATGGAAAGGGGTAAGATATGGAGAACCTCTTGGGTACATTAAAGCGCTTATCCGGTTTAGCCCAAGACTCCTGAATAATCTCCTGCAACTGAGGAGAAGAAGGGGATGTAATCGTCCTCTTCTTTTTTCTTTTGAAAAGGGAAACCTCCTGGGGAGAATTATTCTGGTCCGAAATGTTAAGGACCTGACGGATCGCTATAATCAAATCCTCAACTCCCTGGGGAGAAGAGGAGTCGTCCTCCACAGAAGGGTCGTCAGCATCTGACAACACTGCCGTCACCTCCTCTGCCGAGGAGACCTGAGCCTGAGCGCTCCCTAAAGAGGGCTGGGTGAGAGGAACAGTGCTTAGTGGCCCTCTTAGGGTCAGCCATCTTCTTGCTGAGCCCCGCCACTGACTTCTGCAAGTCCTGAGCCCACATTGGAACGGGATGGGCCAGACAACATAGATGTTTCTGCACTCACCGCCCTTGTAGACATAACGCGGGAGAGATCCGCCACCGCAGCCGCAAGCGACTTGGCCCAAGCTGGTTCCTACAGAGCAGGCAGGGAAGTCACCGGCTGGCAGAGCTGAAGGGGGTTGGTGTCGCACACTGAACACAGAGCACCCTGGACCTGCCGTCCACTGGGAAGCTTTGCTTGGCACCTGGAACAAGTGAAAAACAATTGAGACTTTCCGGAGGAAGATTTGCTTTTCGTACTTGACCCCTTCTCAGACATAGTGAATGGGGAAGTAATTGTCAAAATAGAAAAAAATAAAGAATAGAAAAAATTAAGTTAAATTTAAGTTTTTTGTTTTTTTTCTAAAACGATATATAACACAAATAAATATTATATATCACAAATCCCCAGGTAAAATCTTTGTCCCAATGGAGAGGAGCTTATCTCAAATACTCTCTTATCAGGGAAGACCTCACACACAGCTCTCTGCAGAATCTCTGTGAGAAACGGACAGGATTCTTTTAGGTGGGCTAGACCAGCAGTAGGAAAAGCCCGCCAAGGAGGTTATAGCATTTCCTATGGAATGCAGGGGGGTTTAACAAAACCTTCACCTGGGACCCAGTACTTCAGTAACTCCTATACTAGTAAGGAGCCCCCTTATTTTATTCAAAATATTTACTGTAGTACTACTAGGGCCCCCAGCTAACAGTAAGGGGGGGCCCAGGTCCTAATTTCCCTTTCCTAGAAAGGGAAATGCCGCTACCACAGTGAGTCAGCCGAAAGGGGACTCACTGATGGTACAGTCTCCGGTGGCGGCGGCCATCTTGGAAATGTCCGTCGCTATCGCGGACTTTCCAGGGGCAGACTGAGGTTAGAAATCCTCTAACCTAGTCTCCCCAGCCACCGGAGAAGAGGTTTTCCCCAGGGGGGACCTCTGGAGAGAGGACAGAGTCTGAAAAGTCTGTCTCTCTCCTACAGCTGCCGTTGTATGAGAGCCGGCGCTGCAGCCGCAGCACCAGCTCTTACAATGGCCGCTGAATTAAAGGAACCGTCCTTTAATAAAAAAGTAAAAATTGTAAGCAGCCTCTCAAAAAACGCCCAACTCCAAGGGCACTTGAAAAAATCTGAGGTCCAGAGGGGGTTGGAGAGGGGAGGAGCTTACCTCAATAGTTTTTTTTAACTATCAAGTGCCCAGCTCCAGTGCGCCTCTACCAACCCATGGTCGCAGTGTCCCCCCAGTTGTGGAAAGAGAAATATAGTTTCTCAGACATCCAGGAAGTATCTTGTAACCTTCTGCCACAATATCTAATACCCAGTTGTCTGTTGTGGTCTTGGATCCACTGCTTGTATAACTTTAAAATTCTTCCACCTACTGCACATTCCATGTTGACAACATCAACGTGCCAAATTTCTAAAGGTTTGTTCTGATGTCTCTACTTTTTTGTCCATGAAAATTATATCAGCCACTTGTCCTTTCTGGTATCCTCTTTCAGGTCTGTACATCTTTGCTTCCTTATATTCAGTAGCACGACCCCTATAAGATTTATTGGGTGTGGGTCTCCGCAAAGAACAGCCCTATTTCGATAGAGCCGTTCTGTCCCAGCCAGTTTCGAACTGGCTGGGATATACGCTATATTATTACCTGTTAATATGGTTTCCTAGACTCCTCCACGGCAGCATACACAATGGGTTAACTCCCCCTTCTGAACCAGGGCAGGACCAAAAGAAGACACAGAGGTATATAATGTGTGCACTTCCTACTTCCTGTGTCTTCCATTCTTGCTCAGCTCATGCAAAAAAATAAGCTCATAATGCATTAATACAAACATAGGGCCGGGTATTCCCTGTATGCTGCCGTGGAGGAGTCTAGGAAACCATATTAACAGGTAATAATATAGCGTATCTTGTTTTTATATGTCGTTATGTTTTATTGATTGGAGTAAAATTAAGTTTCAAATCGCAATCTGTGTTTGGATCCTTAACGGTTCCTTATATTTATATAGTGTTTTGGTTCTCATTCCATTTATCTTTTTTCTAATTTTCTTTCATGTCATGTTGCTGGATATGAGGAATATTATGGTTTTTTTATTTAGTTTAGCGCTTACGTTCTAAGTTGAGAATAACGCAGACAAAACAATAACAGCTGTGTGATCTCGTCCTTGCTGTTACATATCTCTATATATCTGGATGAAAGAGGCGTTCGTTCATTTGCCAGTCACAATATTAAAGCCAGGGTCGTTCTGTTTTCACACCCTCAAGGTGACTCCTCAATTAGGGAAGAGGTGCATTTTTGATTAAAATACACATTATCCTGAACTGAAGACACAGAAAGTGGTCAGAGGTTATTAAATGCTTGTTTACTCTCTGAGCATATCTGCGCCACTGCCGCAAAAAAAAAAGGTCACGATACAGCCGGAGTACAAAATGAACCAAACAGCGGCCATTTTGTCAAAGCCAAAGATTTAATGATAGAGTTCTCTAGTACTTCTGTGTCTTGCAAACCACACAGCACTATGCAGTTATTGAGCTTTCCCTTTTTATTATTATTAAGATCAGTTGCCCATTGTGCTTCCTCAGGTTGTCCCACGGCTGATGTTTTAACGGCTGAGTCAGCGGACCTAAAATCCCCGAATTATCCGAGCCCCTACCCCAGTGATCTGGATTGTTGGTGGATCATTTATTTGGACTCTGGAAAGCAGATCCAGGTTGTCATCATGGACTTGGCTTTGGAGGATTCACCCAACTGCACCTGGGACCATCTGAGTATTTATGAGGGTGCTGGTAACAAGACCCAGCTATTGGGTAAGTGGGATTTTGAGGCCTTAAAAAAAAAAAAAAAAAAAAAATTTAAGGAGAATCTCCGGCCCTCCAATATGACCCATTCCATTAGGTACAATATACTCCGCACCTGAGCTTCCAACTGTCACACTCATCTGGTGAATTAACTTAACTGATATTTAAAATACTATTTGTCTCTTCAACAAAGGAGGTTACCATAGTAACTTACAGTTGGAATCTAAAAAGCAGAGTATTTTGTAAACTAATATAACAATATCTGTCTAATTGTCCAATAATACTGGTAATATCATTGTACATAAACTCTCTTTCTTCAAAGACATACAGTAATTAAAGTAAAACATTTCAATGTTTTTATTATTGTACTATTATTCTACTGAATGATATGAAATTATCTACCATAAAACTTTTACACAATTATGAAATATTTTTCACTATTCGTAATATTGCAACTTGTAGTTGCCATCAATGATTCAAAGTACCTGAGATACAATCGTACATTTGCTGTATATGAATTCTTATTTACATTTTATTACTATTTTCTTTTTTCTTTGTCAATAATTGTTTGTATAAAAAAATATATAGTTAGAGTAGAATCAGAGAATTTCTATATTAAACATCATTATATAAACTTTGTAACAGATAAATAATCAGATAAATGTCATCCTCACCTGTTCTGACCATTAGTAGTAGAAGAAGAAAAAGTCCTCTAAGTGGCATAGTTGTATATCCCATATTATTAGTCTACAGAACACTTTGGTTGGCACTCTTGATATCAAAAACTTTAGTCTGTAGTAATTCTGTATCTTATATACCATGGAGAGACAATCTATATGCATAATTTAGTTATGAATTGTCATTTGTTAAAAATAGCTACACACATTTGATCAACCCTCAAAATAGGCAGATATGGCAATTATTCCAGCACGTAATGACCCATAGATATTATTTTACAGGTGCCCAAAAGGTGTGACACTCACATGATGGAATGTATAGGAACAGCCCATTCCAAAGTTTCAGTAGAATTAACTGGGTTAATTAGCTAAACAATGTCACAATCAAATGTATACAAAGGAATGTCACATATATGTTACAACTAATAATATAGTCAGAGATACCATTCTGACACATTTACATTTTTATCAATCTTTAGATTATTTTTTTAAAAGAGTTTATGTAAAATACAAACTGGGACTCATTCCAGTGCACTGAATTTACTGAGGTGTTCTCCTGATTCTGTAGTGTTTCTTTGTGTATTGTTACACTGAGCGTACCTAGAAGAGAAGCATACGCAATTGTGGCTTGTCAACTGGAACACAAGTCATGACAGGACGTGTCTATGTTCAGGATAATGTTGATCACAGAGACTCCATAGTTGCTGTATATGAGACCATTGGAGCAGTGTTTAACCAAAGGCCTCACTATAGGAATGGACATTTTTCTTATGCTTTTTGTTGGCAGTTTAGTAAATCATGAAAAGCTTGTTTGTTTTAAATTTATTTCATTTGAGTAATTAATTTAAGGATTCTCTGTTAAATACTTTATATTACAAAGAATCCTTGCTTGGAGCAAAAAAACATAATTTTTTATTATACATAATGGTGGAATAATCCTGCATTTGAGCCTAGATGACTGGTGAAGACAGCAATACGATTGTGCTTCAGGGCTAGGAGACTGCAAAAGACCCTACTTGCATACAGATTTAGGTCTTAATCACTCATTAAATACTGTCTATGTATGTGTTGTCGTTTCATAAACTGAATGAGTCCTTTTTTACATTTTAGTTTAGAGCAGACTCAAAAGTAAAATAATAATAAAAAAATGGAACAAGTTTATAATTGTCAGAAACAAATTAAATAAATAAAAGAAAGGTTGGTGTGTGATTGTATCAGACACTTGATTGAATACAAGTATAAAATAAATATAATTAATTAGATTAAAATAAATTTTAAAAACTGTTGGCATACAGGTTAATAAAAGTCCAGAGTCCACATACTTAAAGAAATGTATGATAATCCCCAAATATAAGGCGAATAATTCTAAATAGATTCTCAGGCATTCACAACCGGTAAAAAGGAGAGACAATATTAAGTAAAAGATCCAATGTAAAAATTGCAGTAATAACGATGTATCATTCCCACATGGAGTAATTAACCACCAACCACTAGTAAATGTAAATACAGTATTAAGAAAATACATAAATTATAACTGAAAGTATAGATGTGGTAAACAATAAATGAAAGGAACATATGACTGATGGCAAATTGTCAAAGCATAAACCACACAAGGTATTGAGTACAGGTCCGCTCAACAAAGAAAGTGTCAGAGCATAAACCACATACATAAATATATTTAAAGGTCCGCCCAAACAATGAAGAGTCTGTACCCAAGTGATAATGTAGGAGATAGAGAAGTCCGTGGAGAGCAATGCTGGGATGTCCGATGCAGCTGACGGCAATCCTATGCCCAGAACTTCTACAATGAGGAGGGAGCTTTCAGTGCAGGCACCTTCACATTCTTGACCCAAGTGACCAGTGATTGGACTTTTTTAAAAGTCTAAAACTGGCTCATTATTATTACTAATATTGGCCCAGATCCAGAACAACGCTTGTGAGCGAATTTACGTGTGGCGGAGACGTAAAATCGCCTTTTGGTAAGTACTGCGCATGCGCACCATAGAAAATACGCTCAGTAACGTAGCCTTGCTCCCTTCACTTAGCAGTTTATCACATAAGGTGCACCGAGAAGACCTTGCTTTCTTGTGCTTGCTTCTCAATTCATGCCTTTCCTTACTTGTCTCAGACCTAAAACTGACTAACTAACTTTCTTCAACATATTGCAAACTAACATACTCATGGAGAATAATGATAGCGCTTACCCAGACTGTCTGGCTTGAGACCGTTTTTCCTTCTCTTCAGTGTTCATAGCTGCAGCTTGCTCCAACATGTAGCAGAGATACTGGCGCCAAATAATCCTTTTAAATCCTCCAGCTGATAACACACATGGCCAGTGACGTCAATCCGCCCGCTTTCAACACGGATAAAACCGGGCTTCACAAAAATGGCCGCCGAAGCACTTCCTCTAGTGCTGGCCATGGCAGCCTCAGGCTGCTGACGTCATTTCCGCCCGCCCTCAGTGGAATCGGGCGCGGGCATAGCAGCAGTGCTCCACCAACACTGCAGGGCCGGTCTCCCCACCCTTCCTGATCCTGACTACCAGAGGCACGGACCAGGAACATGCCGCCGCGCGGCTCGTGGTAAGCGCTATATTTAAAAATAAAAAAACCTAGAGAAACTCCCTGCCTAGCCACACTAACTCTACCCTGGCTCAGAGCAGGAAGAAAAAAAGACACAGGAAGGAGGAAGTGCACACATTATATACCTCCGTGTCTTCTTTTGGTCCTGCCCTGGTTCAGAAGGGGGAGTTAACCCATTGCGTATGCTGCCGGGGGAGGAAGAGGAAAGATTACTTATGCCTCAAACACGGTGCTCCAAAAGGTGAGTGGCTAAACTAACCCCAACCCTTTCCCTAATTCTAACCCTAAACCACCCCTAATACTAAAATGCCACAGAGAGGTTCCTCACCTCTCCCTAGCAGTCATCCGGCGAGTATGCCGATCAGCACACTCACCCATTCATTAAAAAAAAATTATAAAATCGCCCCCTATTCGAAATAGACAGCCGAAAAGTAACTTTTGGCCGTCTCTATTTCATAAAGTGGGCCGTCAGACCGGAGACTGCAACCGGGATTTATTAAACCTTTCTTGCTTGCTTGCTTTATCTTGAGGTAACCAAGATAATTTGGCCACGGACATCTCTTAATGATTTGGTTGAGTTTTTATCTGAATAAGTAGTCACCCTGGCATAGGAGTATAAGTAGTTTATTTATTGAGAATTAGCAGACCATGGTTTTAGCAAGTGCCCATCTTGTCACAGCTGCTGTTACACCTGTTCTGCCTGCCAATCTTAGTCAAGCAAAGCATTGCAAAGGAATTTTATCACCACTTGTATCTTGTAACGACTTCAAATATTCTGTTCTCTTTATGCCATCCAGGATGTTACTTTTTTACACCATCTTCTCGCGCTCACCACAGCGGCTGCTACTGGTTTCAAAGCAGTACCTGCAATCACGTGTTTTTTTTTGTTTTTTTTTTTATTCTATTTTCTTATCCAGAGGATCCTTGAAGACTGTAGTCTCCTACAGTGGAAGCATTGTCCTTTGATATTCTTGCATCCACTTTTTCCCTTTCCCTTGTGAAAATCGATAAAATATTAGTAGCTTACTGGTAATTGCTAATCTTTTGTCAGGATGTTCTCACTCCTCATTAACCATTTCCTAAAGTACTTGTAACAGCGGGATTTTTTTCTAGCTTTAAACGTTTTGCAATTTTTCTTCCTCTTTGCTTTCCTCAGTTTTTAAGGATTTATATATCAGTTTTAATAAGTTTTCTACCAACACAGTGTTTAATTAGCTTCCACTTGTAAACCTTCAGATTTAACTTCTGATCGTACAGATTTTTCAGAAAACACTATACATTCCTCTGAACAAGTTTTCAGACACCTCACTAACCACAGACTAATCTCTTATGAAAATTTTTAGTAATAAACGTATCAGCAAGTGCAATTTTCATTAATTGTACTTATTCATTCATTTGTGCAGAAGGCTGACTTTGCTCTTTATTAACACATTTGTCACATGCAACCTCAAGCATTTTCTGGTAGTTGCTTGTCACAATAGGAGCATCATGCAACCTCTTATGTTTACTTTTGATATCAATTCTCTTTAGAATAAAAAAAAGAATAAACTAAGTTTCTAATTAAAACACTATACACATAAAAATAAGCTCAAGCAGACTGTTTTTCCTCCATGTTGCTTATGCTGCTCTACAGAATCAAATACCACTCTCCTCTGCCACAATATTCCATATGTATAGTGTTAAGAGAAGTAGCCAGATTCCCAATATCCTGTAGGATAATGTCACCTCTGCCCACCTTACACTATGGATGAACCTGGGCTGCAGTAAAATGGTGGCATCTGCCTTCCAGGAAGATACTGCTGATGTCATTTCCTGCTGCCCTCTGTATTATAGTTAGGCTTAGGAAAACCCCATGCTGCACCATGAGGCGGCTTGGTCCTGTCCACCTCTTCCTCCAAGCTTTACCACATCTGCACTGCGCAAGAGAGCATTGCTGGGGAGCACAAAGAAAAAGGCTCAAGGTACAATTTCTCTCCATACCACACTACCTCCCTGGTTCCTGAACAGGAAAAAATACACAGGATTCAGGGGGAGCTGGCCTTATATACTACCTTGCCTTATTTCTTCCTATCTGGCACCAAAGAGGAAGGACCATAACCAGGAGTGAGGACTGACATGGGGAGGAGGGGAAGTTACCTTGGAGTGATAGCATCCTCCTCTTATTCCCTTCTCACTGCATGTTGCCTGTGCATGAAATCATCACGTCCAGTCCGGCAGTGAGGAATGCACGTACATGAAGAAAAGCAAAAATAGAAAGACAGATATCAAAACAGGAGATAAAAGAAAAATGAAGAGCAAGTAAAAGTTAAGTAAAGGAGCAGAGAGGCAACAGATGAAGGGGCACAGTATGTGATGGGGGAGTGGACACAGTATTAGATGCTTATCTTTCAGTTGTGCAACAGCAGCGAAAAGCTCCACAGTGGGAACTGTCTAGATTTGGTGCAGTATTATTGCAAAATATCACGCTACCCCCGCCTGCCTACTTTTTAATACCACCCAGCTGGCTATATTTTTTTAGGAAAGAACACTGTTAGGTTATTTGGCTGCTTAATAAATTAGCCCTAGTCTATATGTCTGTGTTAGGGAACTTAAAATGTAGTTCCAATGGGACAGGGACTAAAGTAAATGTTACATATTTTCTGTACAGCACTACGTAATAGGATAGCACTATATAAATATCTGTTAATAACTTATCTTCTAGATAAATCTTGATTTCTTATGTAGTATACTGCTAATTTATCAGAGCGAAATAGTAAATTGAGGCTGGACAGTGACGCTTTAGATTTCTGGTTTACCAATCAATGTTAAGTTGAGAAAAATAGAATCCAAAACAAAGTTTTACAAAAACTTAAACGATTTTCAAGCTTTCAGGTTTTAAATGTTTTCACATTTATTGTCTAGCTTAAATGCAAATTAAATGAAAACAAAAACATGAAGTTTTCAAGGAGTTTTGTAAAATGTTTGACACTGCATATTTACACATTTGTCAAAATAGCCTGTAACACATCAGACACCTAAATTGTTAACTGTGATTGAGGAACATACATGAGATACTGGTGACATTTAAAACAGGAAAAAAAATATCCTAATCTATGCGTATCAAATAGAATCATACCTATGACCATAATCCCATAAGTGCTGTACATTGGCAGATGTTATATATTACCTATTATTTAAATCTTACATACTTAAGTTTATGACACTTACAAAATGAGCTTCCTATTCACAATATGCACATTACAATTCTTAAAATAACCAGTTTTGCCTATATCTGTAGGACCTTCAACTGGTTGACAGCAACAGTTTCAACTCGTAAGACTGCATATTTACATACACAAACATTAGAAACGTTTTTGATTCAATTATTTATGCCTCAGTACCGAAGTACTAAAGTTGCATTTCCTTTATTATAAAATTACCTTTATATTCCTGTACCATATTACAAAATTACCTGCTAGACAATTTGTTTAAAAAAAAAACCACCCAAAAAGACATTTTAATGGAAGCCAGGTTCTTAGTACAGCACCAATACAACAGTAAAAACCAGACAAAGGCCAAAAATATCACAATAAACGCTACTCGACCTTTTCTTAGACAGAACTCTGGGCCCAATCACATTGATATCAGGGTAGGATATAAATCCTGTGTTGACCAACAAAGACAGAATAAAATAATATATCAGAAAGAAGAGGCATTAATAAAGTGGTATGGTTACTAGAAAGGAAAGTAAAAATGCATAGCAAAGGGCCACAATTTTCAGCCTATAAATAGCAAAAGAGAATGATAGAGGCAGCAAAAAGTGAAAGATTATTGTTTAATAGTTGGATCTTAAAACAAAACTGAATTTGAGAAATTGTTTATTTTAGTAGCGAGAAATCTTTCCAAGCCTTTAAAGAGGAAGTGTGGACACAAAAGGGAGTCTGTCAGACAGACAAAGGTAATTTGCAGGTTAAATAACATTATTAGACAAGAATGACAGTATGAATGCTTAGTTTATAATAAAAATCACATTAAGGCTCCTACACAAAGGCATTTGGATGCTTTCTCTAACCCCATTTAACACCTTAAGTGGTTATTACAAAACATAAAAGTAAATGTACCACACATTTAAGTTTTGACATTGTGTGTATTACAGAGAAGCAGACAGTAAAATACATGGTACATTGTGCAGGGAATCACAGACACACCTCAAATGCTGTTAAAGCAAAAGGACAAGGCTTTGCTAGGACATCCTTTGTTAGGATTTGACTTGAAAAAATTTGATATTAAGGATGGTAACAGGGTCCCGATGATAATTGTGACATACATCCTTGAAGGTATAGTCTCAAAATATAAGTTCCAAAAATAAGACTGTTAAGTTAATAGTAGTAAGCACATAAGCATCAAGTTTGAAGATGTGCATTTTTTTTCAAGTGGGAACTGTATTTATCCAATGTGGAAAATACAGAGTTATGACATGAAAGGCAATGAGTCAACTAATTAAATTAGAGAGCAACTCAGTTTTGGGGTGGGGGTGGGGGAGGAGCAGGGGGCATGGAAAATGGTGGTATTCCAGGAACACCCATACCCATCATAGTGACAAAATTGGAATGATCTATAGGAGGTGGAGGAGGGGGTGGGGGTGCATACAGGAGGCCAGAAGTTCCAGGAGGCGGTGGTGGAGGTGGTGGAGGAGCACTGGGGGGCAGTGGGGGTTGGACACCAGGAGGAGGGGGCACAAGAGAGGCACTCGACTGGATAGCATTGTTAGATGAAGTATTAGCAGCTCCTTGTTGCTGCTGCCATGGAGGAAGAGAGGCTGAGCCAGAGGTGGTGGTTTGTGAACCTGAAAAGAAAATCAACAGAAATTAGAATAGCGTTAGATCAGACAGAAAAAAAACTATATCCTTTTATACTTACTCTGTTGCCATGGAAGTGGAGCCCCTGGCTGAGGTGGTGCACCTGTAGTTTGTTGTTGCCAAGGAGGCAGAGAGGGGGCAGATGGCGGTGGGGGAGGCGCTGGTCCACTAGGAGGTGGGGGTGGTGGTGGCATCAATCCCATGGGATGGGAATGCAAGAGACCTGGAGAGAAAAAAAAAAATGATTCACTAATGTTAAGTCTTAACAAAAAAATAACAAAAAACACAAGACAAAATTCAGCATTGCAGTTAAGTACTTACCCATAGGATGATGACCGGGTGGATGTGCTCCATGATGGGGTTGCATCCAGTGATGAGGAGCAGCAGGATTCGGCTGAAGGGGTGGGCCATTGCCAGCTGCTCCCATTGGATGATGAAAGGTGTGAGGGTTCCCATGCATAGATGGGAAGGGACGATCAGTGCCCATCCAAGGTGGACGATTCTGCCAAAAGACATGAGAAATATTCAAGTAATTTTAAACTTTACTTCGTAAACAGTCTAAAATTATGAACAGTGTGGCTAAGATATTTTTCATTTAGATTTAAAAATTTTTTTGTAATTTTACACCATTTCTGTAACAATGAATATGGAAACCATTAAAAAGGTTTTAAAGGCACCCCTGGTCAGTGGAGTCATATTGACTACACAAAGTAAAAATTGTATTTGAAGGTGGGAGTTAGCTAAAATTAAATACACTGCTCCAAAAAATAAAGGGAACACTAAAATAACACATCCTAGATCTGAATGAATGAAATATTCTTATTAAATACTTTGTTCTTTACATAGTTGAATGTGCTGACAACAAAACCACACGAAAATTATCAATGTAAATGTATTAACCCATGGAGGTCTGGATTTGGAGTCACCCTTAAAATTGAAGTGGAAAAACACACTACAGGCTGATCCAACTTTGATGTAATGTCCTTAAAACAAGTCAAAATGAGGCTCAGTAGTGTGTGTGGCCTCCACGTGCCTGTATGACTTCCTCCTGATGAGGTGGCGGATGGTCTCCTGAGGGATCTCCTCCCAGACCTGGACTAAAGCATCCGCCAACTCGTGGACAGTCTGTGGTGCAACGTGGCGTTGGTGGATGGAGCGAGACATGATGTCCCAGATGTGCTCAATTGGATTCAGGTCTGGGGAACGGGCGGGCCAGTCCATAGCATCAATGCCTTCGACTTGCAGGAACTGCTGATACTCCATCCACATGAGGTCTAGCATTGTCTTGCATTAGGAGGAACCCAGGGCCAACCGCACCAGCATATGGTCTCACAAGGGGTCTGAGGATCTTATCTCGGTACCTAATGGCAGTCAGGCTACCTCTGGCGAGCACATAGAGGGCTGTGCAGCCCCCGAAAGAAATGCCACAGCACACCATTACTGACCCACTACCAAACCGGTCATGCTGGAGGATGTTGGAGGCAGCAGAACGTTCTCCATGGCGTCTCCAGACTCTGTCACGTCACATGTGCTCAGTGTGAACCTGCTTTTATCTGTGAAGAGCACAGGGCGCCAGTGGCGAATTTGCCAATCTTGGTGTTCTCTGGCAAATGACAAACATCCTGCACGGTGTTGGGCTGTAAGCACAACCCACACCTGTGGACGTCAGGCCCTCATACCACCCTCATGGAGTCTGTTTCTGACCGTCTGAGCAGACACAAGCACATTTGTGGCCCGCTGGAGGTCATTTTGCAGGGCTCTGGCAGTGCTCCTTCTTGCACAAAGGCAGAGGTAGCGGTCCTGCTGCTGGTTTGTTGCCCTCCTACAAGTCTCCTGATGTACTAGCCTGTCTCCTGGTAGTGCCTCCATGCTCTGGACACTACGCTGACAGACACAGCAAACCTTCTTGCCACAGCTCGCATTGATGTGCCATCCTGGATGAGCTGCACTACCTGAGCCACTTGTGTGGGTTGTAGACTCCGTCTCATGCTAGCACTAGAGTAAAAGCACCGCCAGCATTCAAAAGTGACCAAAACATCAGCCAGAAACATAGGAACTGAGAAGTGGTCCGTGGTCACCACCTGCAGAACCACTTTAATTTTGAGGGTGACTTCAAATCCAGACCTCCATGGGTTAATAAATTTGATTTCCATTGATAATTTGTGTGATTTTGTTGTCAGCAAATTCAACTATGTAAAAAAAAAAAATTTATTAAGAATATTTCTATTATACAGATCTAGAATGTGTTATTTTAGTGTTCCCTTTATTTTTTTGAGCAGTGTATATAAACCTTTTTAAATATAAATAGCTTATTTTAAAGTGAAGATTCCCTACTTCCTTAGAAATGAAAGGGTGAACTCCGGATACCGCTTCTACCATTAGCTGTTTCTCTCAGTACACGAACGATTCAATTTAAGCAGCAAATCATACACAGATCTTGGTACGGAGCCGCACTCCCTCCTGGGGGTTTTTATTTCTGTTTACATTGTATTTATATAGTCTATCTAGCTGTGTGGTCCAAAAAAGTACACATTTTTATACTAAATGGTGCTGCACTATGTGCGTCTATTTCATTTGTGCTTTTTTTTTTTTTGAGGAACCTACAACTTTCAATAAAAGAAAACCTTCCACTTAAAAGAAGGAATGGAAAAACTTTTTATATAAACCTACTTCATCTTTATAGCAAAAATAATCCTATTCTGTTTATATCAAAGCGAGAGAAACTTTTTCCCTGAACACTAAAGATATTACTGGCAAAAGGACCTACCATTTGATATCTATTTGTGGACACTAACCATAAGCACCATCAATTGACTAATTTATTTATTTCTTTACTAATATATTTCTACTATTTTATAGACATTTGCAATTTATGGCAAAACAGACACTTTATATTTTAAATCTTTATATATGTATTTTAGCTAGAGACTATATAGGCACTTTATAGGAAGTACTCACTTTGAAATAAACACTTTGTATCTTAAAAAGATTTATATATTACATTTTAGTTAGTACCCACCTTCACCTACAATTTTTTATCCTCACTATACTTCAAGTGTTTGGCAACACTGCAAAAAAGATAGAGGCAGGCTGTTCTGCCCATAGTTTGCACCATCCTATAAAATTGAATTATCTTTTCATGTAGACCAAGGGTTCCTAAGGTGGTACGTGAACCACAGCCAGGTGGTACGTGAACCACAGCCAGGTGGTAAGTGAACCACAGCCTCGCCTCAGGGTGACTGGGTAAAGAGGTAGAAGCGATACTATTTTAACCAGATGAAAGAGAGCATATTTAATAAAACATCAGGAAGAGCTGAACATATTTAGAAATTGCACACCTAAATCATTGCAAAAAACAAACAAGCAAACAAAAAAACCCACTATATATGTATATAGTACATGTAACATATATGTTAGTTTTGGGTGTGTATCTGCATGATATGCAAGGTGGTCCTTGATTCTGTAGTGGGTGACTGGTACTCCCCCAAAAAAGCTTGAGAACCACTAATGTAGACTATACAATGCCACAATAAAGGGCCTTTGCAGTAAAATCCACAAAATAATGGGATTTATTACTCAGTTATAGCCTATTATCTGTAGTTAGCTGAAGAACCAGAGTATGGGTTATTATTCCTATAAGTTTACACTTTGGGAGTTGAAAGACCCAGATAGAAGGTAGTACCGGGTCTTCTTATTTCCTGTCCTGACTTGTCGATATCAGGGATGAACCCAATGCTAAAAGCTGACATGGAGGAGAATATGGAAAAAAGGTTTAATGAAGTATTATCAAGATCTGCATTAATGTAGGTCTGCAGCAAGTTGAGATTGGCTGCTGCTGCTAAAGCAAATTGGTACACAGAACACTTAGGAAAACCATGTCAAAAGAAAATTATTTGGAGCAGCCGTGACCAACTTAATATTCATAAAGATATTTCTAGACTGCTTCAAAACAAAAAAAAAAAAAATCAAGCTTTATGAACATGAAAAGGGAAGGAAAGTTTGCTTTAGAGTAAGTACTAGAGCATATATTCTAGTGCTATTCATCCCTTTTTCTTAATACGAATATATATATATATATATATATATATATATATATACATATACACATACACACACAC
>WWET01006538.1:6658-22217 GCA_011038615.1 Limnodynastes dumerilii
GTCATACACATCCCCTGGTGTCACTGTATAATGTCCCATTCCCAGCAGTCACCTCTCCAGTCACACACATCCCCTGGTGTCACTGTATAATGTCCCATTCCCAGCAGTCACCTCTCCAGTCATACACATCCCCTGGTGTCACTGTATAATGTCCCATTCCCAGAAGTCACCTCTCCAGTCACACACATCCCCTGGTGTCACTGTATAATGCCCCATTCCCAGCGGTCACCTCTCAAGTCACACACATCCCCTGGTATAATGTCCCATTCCCAGCAGTCACCTCTCCAGTCAGCAGCTGGATGATGTTGTTGGTGAGTTCCAGGATCTTCTTGTCATTATCTCGGTCATATGAATGAGGTGCAGGTTCTGTGATAAATTCTGGGTTCTTAAGTTTCTTCACCACAATATATTCCTGTTAAAACATTAATATTGTTATCAGTGCTGAAAGCACAGGCTCCATGCAAACACAGATCCTTCAGCTGTGTGCCAAGTGACAAAGCCCAGTACTATCAAAGGCTCCCCCTGCAGGACATTCAATGGTATTACACTCAGCACCAGGCAATGACACAGGTACAGTAAAAGTGCTGGATCATGCTAACAGAATGCTTTGTGTCAGCATACAATTAAATGGTCAGTCAGTAAAGATGGAAACATCCTGATTAAACCCTCACTGCTCCCCCTCATAAATAGGTTTAGCAGTGCTCCTAGCAGTGACTATAGGAAGTGGCCCTTGGTCATCACAGAACCATAAAGAGTTGCTTCTAAGGGACTAAGGGCCTGATCCAGAGGCTGAAAATAAGAACTTACAGTTACACCTGGGCAAAACCATGTTGATTTCAGGGGGAGTCAAGTTAATTTTATTCTGTGCATGCAGGGAGAATGCTTTGCTTTTACTTATTGCACACAGATACCTGATCAGCTTCACTTTTAAACTGCTAATTAGACTTGAGCTGGGAAACATCACCTTTTAACTATAATACTGTTGCAACAAATGAAATTTGACTCCCCTGAAATCAACATGGTTTAGCCCAGGTGTAACGTTAAGTTCTTATTTTCAGCCTCTGAATCAGGGCCTATGTCATGAATACAGACGTACTACGAAAACCGAAAACTACATAACTGTGAATCCGGACCGTAGAGAGTATTCATGACACAGTCCCTGAGAAGCAACACTCGTTTCTTTTTTGCTCTCTTTCTGGTTCTGTGAAGATTGTGGGAACAAGTTACTGTACAGGAGATCACAACTTTTACCCACTGCGCTAACCCTAATGTACCTGCCACAACCACCGCAGAAACTAGCGACTGGGAACAGGTAACTAGCTCCCTGTTAACAGCAGCAAATTTCTCTTTTACAAGCTTTTCGAGCAATGATTCAGACGACATTCATCTGGCGACCGTATCAAGTTCAAAATACGGCTCCTGGGATCGCCGGCAACATCCCGGAATTTTTAAACCTCTCAATTTTACCAATCAATCGATGTCAGAAAAACAGATGGTTAAAAAAATTATTTTCAAAAATAAGCACAGGGCTGCTAATGATGCATAAAGCGTATGCTCACCGGAACTTAGTTTATATATAATAATCATCTTATCACATCAAAAATGATATAGTGTGTACCCAGGTTCAGAACGGCTGTGTCTGTAATCCTTATGATGTATCAGAATAATCTCATATCTATAGTGCATCAGATGGATAATAGAAGAAAAAAACATGAGAGATTGTTGTGTTGATTAATAAACTTAGTAAAAACATTTTATTTTCCCCAATAATACCCATTCCTGTTCATGGCGTCTCAGCATTGAAAGATATCCGGCAAATCATATTATGAACGCCAGATCTGAGTTCCCAGGGCAGTCGTCCCATTAGTTGTTCATAGGTTTTGTTGTTAGATGATTATATTATTTCTCACCTCTCCAGTCAGGAGGCAAAGAATTTCCATCGTGAGATTTAGAACCCTTCCAGTAATGGGATCCATCTTCTCCTGCAGATCCATCTTTTCCTTCAGATCCACCTCCAACAGATTTTCCAAGAACGAGAGGTCATCCATGATGTCGTCACGAGATGAGCAGATACTAAAACATAATACACAATGGATAAGGTGACATAAGCATTCCCAGTAGATAGCGCTCACATTGATGACATCCGTAATCTTTCTACTATGAAACATATATGAGGGACCAAGGACAAGCTCAATGCATTTCACCCATAGTCACTCCCAGAACAGAAAGATGGAATTTATAGCAAATAAATTCAGAATAAACCTAAGACGGTGACAGGTCTCACTGCAGTCCAGCAAAATACGACATTTCAACGTCTATGAAGACACAGAAGTAATCATATTGAGGATATCGAAGTAAACTCAAAAATCCCTGAGCGCCATTATTAAGCCGCTTGTTATTGCTTGTTCCCCCGCACGAAAGAGAAAGTTACAATAGAAGGACACAGCGTCAGGCAATACGGCAAGTAAAATAAATGACCATCCAAGTGGACAATATATAGGAGTCAGAGATGTACAGCAGCCCACAAGTGTTCAATATACAATATACTATGGATGGGAGAGCAGGGATACAGTATACTATGCAGGGATACAGTATACTACGCAGGGATACAGTATACTATGCAGGGAATAGCAGGGATACAATATACTATGCAGGGATACAGTATACTATGCAGGGATACAGTATACTATGCAGGGATACAGTATACTATGCAGGGATACAGTATACTATGCAGGGATACAGTATACTATGCAGGGATACAGTATACTATGCAGGGAATAGCAGGGATACAGTATACTATGCAGGGAATAGCAGGGATACAGTATACTATGCAGGGAATAGCAGGGATACAGTATACTATGCAGGGAATAGCAGGGATACAGTATACTATGCAGGGAATAGCAGGGATACAATATACTATGCAGGGATACAGTATACTATGCAGGGAATAGCAGGGATACAGTATACTATGCAGGGAATAGCAGGGATACAGTATACTATGCAGGGAATAGCAGGGATACAGTATACTATGCAGGGAATAGCAGGGATACAGTATACTATGCAGGGAATAGCAGGGATACAGTATACTATGCAGGGAATAGCAGGGATACAGTATACTATGCAGGGAATAGCAGGGATACAGTATACTATGCAGGGAATAGCAGGGATACAGTATACTATGCAGGGAATAGCAGGGATACAATATACTATGCAGGGATACAGTATACTATGCAGGGAATAGCAGGGATACAGTATACTATGCAGGGATACAGTATACTACGCAGGGATACAGTATACTATGCAGGGAATTATATATGGATAGGAGGGATACAATATATTATATATGGATAGGAGGGATACAATATATTATATATGGATAGGAGGGATACAATATATTATATATGGATAGGAGGGATACAATATATTATATATGGATAGGAGGGATACAATATATTATATATGGATAGGAGGGATACAATATATTATATATGGATAGGAGGGATACAATATATTATATATGGATAGGAGGGATACAATATATTATATATGGATAGGAGGGATACAATATATTATATATGGATAGGAGGGATACAATATATTATATATGGATAGGAGGGATACAATATATTATATATGGATAGGAGGGATACAATATATTATATATGGATAGGAGGGATACAATATATTATATATGGATAGGAGGGATACAATATATTATATATGGATAGGAGGGATACAATATATTATATATGGATAGGAGGGATACAATATATTATATATGGATAGGAGGGATACAATATATTATATATGGATAGGAGGGATACAATATATTATATATGGATAGGAGGGATACAATATATTATATATGGATAGGAGGGATACAATATATTATATATGGATAGGAGGGATACAATATATTATATATGGATAGGAGGGATACAATATATTATATATGGATAGGAGGGATACAATATATTATATATGGATAGGAGGGATACAATATATTATATATGGATAGGAGGGATACAATATATTATATATGGATAGGAGGGATACAATATATTATATATGGATAGGAGGGATACAATATATTATATATGGATAGGAGGGATACAATATATTATATATGGATAGGAGGGATACAATATATTATATATGGATAGGAGGGATACAATATATTATATATGGATAGGAGGGATACAATATATTATATATGGATAGGAGGGATACAATATATTATATATGGATAGGAGGGATACAATATATTATATATGGATAGGAGGGATACAATATATTATATATGGATAGGAGGGATACAATATATTATATATGGATAGGAGGGATACAATATATTATATATGGATAGGAGGGATACAATATATTATATATGGATAGGAGGGATACAATATATTATATATGGATAGGAGGGATACAATATATTATATATGGATAGGAGGGATACAATATATTATATATGGATAGGAGGGATACAATATATTATATATGGATAGGAGGGATACAATATATTATATATGGATAGGAGGGATACAATGTATTATATATGGATAGGAGGGATACAATATATTATATATGGATAGGAGGGATACAATATATTATATATGGATAGGAGGGATACAATATATTATATATGGATAGGAGGGATACAATATATTATATATGGATAGGAGGGATACAATATATTATATATGGATAGGAGGGATACAATATATTATATATGGATAGGAGGGATACAATATATTATATATGGATAGGAGGGATACAATATATTATATATGGATAGGAGGGATACAATATATATGGATAGCAGGGATACAATACACTATGCATAGATACATTATACTATGTAGGGATGTAATATACTATGTATGGAATAGGAGGGATACAATGTATTATATATGGATAGGAGGGATACAATATACTAGATATAGCAGGATGGAATAATAGTCTATTGAAGGAATAGCAGGGATACAATACACTATGCAGGGAATGCTGGGGACAGCAGAGACACAATGAGCCTTATTGTGCACAGATAAACATGACCCAGAGCAGGATGGTGGCCGCTCCCCGGGGCCCCGCACACCCAGGCGGCTGCACACAGCGTTACAGCCGGGACACATCACTCACCGCCCTGCAGCCCGCTCCGCTCCCTCCCGATGCTTTGTGCAATAAATCTGGGCCGGTGATTCAGGGGAGGCTGCCTCGTGCACGCGCGGCCCGGGGGACGCCACCGCGCATGTGCGAACCCTGCAACGCGCGCTCCCGACCACAAAGGTGATATGATATTATATTATATTACATTATATCATACTATAACACAATTACAGTGACCTCTCCCTCCTTCTGCCTTTTGTATCATCCCTATATCTATATAACTATATATGCAGTATAACATGTCCTATATGCAGATACACAGATCATGGATGAGAAAATCTTGCTGTCATCATACCTTTGCTGTCCTGCCATTGGACCTGTAACTTCATGATTTTTATTTTGTATTTTTAATATTGAATATTTAGCAAAATATAATGTAACTGAAAGATAAGGAATGCGCAGTAGACCTGATCCAGAGCTGCGCATCCATCTTTTTTTTTTTCAGACGGATGCGCTGCGCAAACTCAGAACAGGAGCGAGCAAAGTAAGGGCCAGATTTACTAAGCTGCAGGTTTGGAAAAGTGGAGATGTTGCCTATAGCAACCAATCAGATTCTAGCTGACATTCCCTAGTATGTAATACAGGGTTGCCGACTCTCCCGGAATGTCTGGGAGACTCCAGAAATTCGGGCAGTTCTCCCGGTATCCCAGGAGAGTCGCAAATCTCCCGCAAGGGACTTGAGGTCTGTGGTTTCATGGAAACCATGGCTTCAAGTCCTGCCACCCTGCCTAGCAACACTAGTATACTAGTGTTGCTAGGGCCAGGGAGCGACTTGATGACGCATTCAAGCCCCGTCTCGATGCCTATTTAAGTTAAAACTGGGTAAGTATGATGCAGAGATCGTGTCATTAAGCCCCGCCCCCTGCATGTGTCGCTAGCTTCCCTCTGGCAAAAGTCGGCAACCCTGATGTAATAGGAAAGCGAGTGATAGAATTTGACTGGTTGCTATAGGCAACATCTCCACTTTTCCAAATCCGCAGCTTAGTAAATCTAGCCCTAAGTCGGCCGCAGTGCTCTCCTTGCGCCTGTGTGCGCGTCCGCGTGCTGTGCACTCGTGGAATGGGGAGTTCTGCGATAATAACATAAGAAAAGAAGCGCTAAACTCATTGTAACGTGCGCAGTAGCCGTCTAAAAAACCCGCACACCTTGTCAGGGGATGGTGTAAGTTATAGACACAAGTCATTTTCAACAGGGAAATTGACATATTTCTAATAAAAACACTTATCTACAACTTTGGAAAAATGATCTTTAATGAATATTTGAAATAGATTTCTGCAAAAAAAAGAATTCTACAAATCTTGTTTTTTATGGCAGAATAGCAGCAGAATGCCCCCATGTGCTCAGGCATCACTTTAAACCATGTAGAAAGAATGTATAGGGGTGTTATCATACTGCAAATGGCTGCGGCAATACAATCCTCCGACTCTGCATAGATGCTCCCTCTGGGGGGGTGACACGACTGCACTCATTCCCTCTGTCCTGACATACAGCACACAGACTCTGGATCAGGACCAGTAGTGCACGGCCTTGCACTGGGTGATTGGTCATCTGGAATAGGAGCTTGGGGCTCATTCGCATTGGACTTTATGAATGATGATGTGGCATAGTCGCAGGATTTTGCACTGTTTGTTCCCAGGTCACATTCATAATCTAGATGTAGGACGCCACGTAAACAACTCACAACTCCTAAGAATTCTGAATTACTTCATCATAACGCCAGGCATCTACAGGGATCTGAATCAGGCCCTTGCTGTCATAGGTGGCCAAATGGCCTTGTGGTGTAAGGGATCATAGTAATATACTATGATAATTATAGGTTTGTTGTGTAGTATTATGCTATTATAGCTATAGCTTTGTGGTGTAGTATTATAATTAGAGATATAGTTTTGTGGTATAGTATTACACTAGTATTATACTATTATGGGTATAGTATGGGTGTAGTATTATACTATGATAGCTATAGGTTTGTAGTGTAGTATAATACATATAGGTATAGTTTTGTGGAATAGTATTGTACTATTATGGGTATAGTATGGTGGTATAGTATTTTACTACTCTAGGTATAGTATTGTGGTGTAGCATCTTATTTTAAAGGTATAGTTTTGTAATTTAGTATTATTCTACTATAGGTACAATTTTCTGGTGTCACATAATACTATTATAGGTAATGTTTTGTGGTGTAATATTATACTATTTTAGGTATAGTTTTGTGGTATAGTATACTAAACTAGGTATAGTATTATACTATGATAATTATAGGTTTTTGGTATAGTATTATTATAGCAATAGTTTTGTGGTGTGGTATATACTATTAGATTAGAGGTATAACTTTGTAGTGTAGTATTATACTGTTATAGGTATAGTATTATGCACCGGGGTCAGCAAAGAAAGACTCACAGTATCCAAACATCCCATTAACCCCTCCCCCTTTTTCGGCGCAGGGTGTTGCGGCATCTATGCTGTACGTTGTCGGAAGTCTAGATAAAGTAGATTGCATTCCTATTGGATTATATAGATGAGTGTGCATACGCAAAACCCAAATACTGGCAAAATCTGATCCAACTGCACAGAAAAGACAGGAAAATCTGAGTGTGTATTTATGAAAAGTATGTTTCCAGTCCATATGTAAGAATACAAATATTTTAGGAGCAGCGGAAGCTATTGAAGGTGTGCTCCTATGTATGACTCAGAGCTATGCACGCTTTTATACAATTAAATGTGCTTTAGAATTTTTATTTAATTCTGTAAATGAGCCCCCATGACACAAAGGTCATGTGACACGATACAGCGGTCATGTGACACAACACATTGGTATTACATCAGAGCAATATGTTTCAGTAAACATGCTGCAATATTGCATATAACAATGCAGCGTCTGACCAGAGCTGATAGCAGCCATCGGCACTCCAGGTGTTGTAAAACTACAACTCCCAGCATGTTCCAACAGCATAAGCATAGGGGATACCTGGCAAAGCATGATGGGACTTGCAGTTAGGCAACTGCTGGGGTGCACATGTTCCTATCAATCTTCCCCTTTCCAAATGATGGTGCGTAGAGAAGCTCCACCCCCTGAGGCAGACACTTATTTCACTAGTGAACTTATTTAGCAATTCCCACATTCACAGGCTCCGATCATAGAATTTCATCAAGGCACAGAATATACAAAATATGTTGTTTATTGTTTTCTTAGCAGAATCATTATTTATACTAATATACTGTTTATTCCAATATTATTTCAGCATTTTAGGACTTTCCTCTTAAGCAATTTACTTTTCAATTTCTCTCAGTGGGCTGGATCCAGACTTAAGTGCTTGAGAGTGATTAGTTACTCCTGGGCTAACCCATGTTTATTGCAGGGGAGTCAAGGTAATTGTATTCTTTGCATGCAGGGATATATCTTGAATTACTTACTGCACAAAGATACTGACCCCCTGCAATCAACATGGTTTATCCCAGGCGTAACTCATTTCAAGCACTTAAGTCTGGATCCAGCCCAGTTCTTTTTGGTTTCTTTAGAACAGATCCAGGCTTCAGATGCCACTCAGAAATCCTGCTGGATCTAGGCTTCCATGCAGGTGAGGGAAGCGGGGGTTTCAAGGAATTACAATAAAAAGCCCCCACCTTAAAACTTGCAAACCGCCATTGTGTAAAATAAGGGCTGTGCAGAAGTCTGGAGAGTACATATGGCTGTTGGCAGATTATCTGCATCCTTCCACCTCTCCCACATCTTAGAATCGCTTTCCGTTTCCCTTTCTGTCCCGCTGTGGTCTCATCGCAGGACTCTGGCTCCTGATCCGTCCTGTGGCGCGCGAGCTTTAGCCATAAGCGAGTGTTTTCCAATCCTAGCGATAGCGTGGATCCGGTTCTTTCGTTATTCATCTGATTCACTCCAGAATATTTCTCAAGGTCGTAACCAAAATGTGAAGAGGATTGAGTGGCCAGATGGTAAAATACAGTCAGAAAGCCAGAGGTCATCCTGCAAAGGCTGGAGAGGTGTAATTACAAGCCGCAATCAGAAAAGGGTTTACGTTGCCATTTAATGGTGGTTAACAGATGCAGCTGTCTTTTTCCCCATGGCTTTTGATGGGGAGAGGAGCCACGTTTGGAACAATTAGAGAATGACATAATATAGAATGGCCCGTTTATAATACGAAGATTTTCCCTGAATCTTTACAGACTTTATGTAGATTGAAGAAAGAGGGGTGAGGGGTGATATGGACCTAAAAACAGATCAGGTAACAGTGAGAGTGAATTAACATTCAAATTCCTGAAGCTTCCTCCAAGAGGCCAACTAAAGTCATATATAGTTCACGTTTCAGGAGTCAAGTTCAGAAAAAAAAAACACATTTATCATTAACGAGGTTTCCAAATGGTTTCCTGTATCAATATCACATTGAATGGACCCTCTGATGTTTAATAAGAGTCGCACTGCTATTAAAAGATTTCTCACACGTGGGACATGAGAATGGTTTCTCCCCTGTGTGAATCCTCTGGTGTATAATGAGATTTGTAGTGCGAGTAAATGTTTTACCGCAGTCAGAACATGAGAATGGCTTCTCCCCTGTATGTATTCGCTGGTGTCTAACGAGAAGAGACTTCCGGTTGAAAGGTTTACCACAGTCGGAGCATGAGAAGGGTTTCTCCCCGGTGTGAATCCTTTGGTGCACGACGAGAGCAGATTTCTGGGAAAACCACTTTCCGCATTGCGGACACATGGACCTGTTTATTTCACTGTGACTCCTCTGGTGTTTGATCAGGAACATTTTGGAGCAGAACTGTTTCCCACACACGGAACAAGACAGATTTTTTCCTTTATGGGCTCTCTCGTGCTTCACCAGGTCGGATTTCTGAATAAAACTCTTCCCACATTCTGTGCAAGAAAACGGCTTCTTTCCAGTGTGACTTAGCTGGTGCCTCACAAAATGGGAGCGCTGGTTAAAGCATTTCCCGCAGACAGAACACTCATATGGCTTTTCGCCTGTGTGGATCATTTGATGCCTCAGGAGAGCTGATTTTAAGGTAAAACATTTCCCACACTCTGAGCACAGGAACAATTTTTCTCCGGTGTGAATTTTCTGATGCCTCACAAGATGTGACTTACTAGAGAAATGCTTCCCGCAGTCAGGACAAGACATGTCCTCCACACTGTGCTCCGTGCGATGTTTGTTAAGATCAGAGGTACTAGGAAAAGATCTAGAGCATATAGAGCAGATATATATCCTCCCAGTGGCTCGAGTCCTTTGACCAAGCAGATTCAGCGACTCTGTATCATCCATTGCACCACATCCATTCATCTTTGTTTTAGACGTTCCCTTATTCAATGTATCACAAATGACTACATCACACAACGAAGCAGAAGTAGATCCCCATTCTGTCTGTGTATATTTTGTATCTGCTATTCCCCCACCTCCACACGATTGTAGTAAGTCTGTAGTCTGCGTGGATGCATTTTCCGTTTGCGTGCATTTTGACGATGTAAAAGTTTTGCGATCTGGCGCTCCAGAGAATTTATTTTCCAATGCGCACTTCAATGGAATTTTATGTACGTCAGCGGACGTTAACTCTTTGGTTGAAAAAGGGAGGTGTTCTGAGGTGTTCAATTCTTCTCTCATATCTTGGCTCACAGAGCAAGCTATTAAGAAGGGAAACAAATGAGTCAATTTTGGTCTTCACAGCATGAATTACAAGAGACTAGTTTAGCCCAGCACATCCCTATCACAACGCAAAACGATCACAAAACGATTACAGGGATAGGGAGCCATTCAGCTTGCTGATTGGCTCCCTTAAAATATCGGGCCATTAACTAAAGCGATTTTTGGCTCAATAATTGGGTGTTTGGGTCGATAATCGCTCTAGTGGATGGCCAGCTTAACAGAGAATATATTAAGGGAAGTGATCCTCAAAAACAACAAAAAATATCCGAAATTTCTCACACATCAAAACTATTGAAGAAAAAAATTATTTCAATAAAATAAAACATAGTTCACTATAATAATAATAAAATAGATAAATCTGGAGAAAAAAAAATACTTTTTTTTACTCCTAAGTTTAAAGTCCTTTAAAAGCACTCAAACCAAGACAATTAGTTTTTTTTAAGGTCACAGAAATCATTGTAGACTATTAATGTGTCTATATTTCACAGTAACATGTAACTGATTTACACCACATAAAGACAGGTGGCTTCCTGTAGACTCAGGCCTGGATGGTCCTCTTCATATTTCCAGACACGATATGAGCTCTTGGACTCAATTTGTGCTGGACACAAACTATGTGAACTGAATGCGAGAGAGATGGATACCTGCAGGCCGGGTAGAAGGGTGGAGCTCATTGTAATGGAGAAATCAGAATAAGTAAAACGTAAAACTGGTCATTGGAACAATGGTGTAAGCGAGAGTATAAAAACACAAGAACATTGCTCCAGTCAGTAAAATAAAACGTATCCATGATTTAAGGTCAGATATGCGGCCATTATTGGCCATAACAATAACTGATTGAAGAGGGACAAACAAGTGTAATGTATGGACTTCCAAAGAAACAAGATTAGGCATCGGAAAAACTGTGTATTCAGAGGGAAGAAATATCCTCATAACCCTCCCCAACCATATCAGCAGGGTTAGTGTCATATGGCTGGAGCATAGTCCTGTGTAGGGAGGATTACCGCCTAACCAAGCACCCCGTGTATGTTACATGGCCATAACATAGAGGAGATGTATGATACACAAGGAGTGTGACCCTGCATTATCTGACAATACTCTTACCCAAAGATCCTTCCAACATCACATCTCCACAACCGTCCTGACTACTCTCTGGAACTTTCCACTCCTACAAGAACAAACAGTAATTCTTATGCTTTACAATTATACAGGTTCACTTCATTTCTGTCTGGATAATATTTCCCAGCAGTCACCTCTCCAGTCACACACATCCCCTGGTGTCACTGTATAATGTCCCCTTTCCAGCAGTCACCTCTCCAGTCACACACATCCCCTGGTGTCACTGTATAATGTCCCATTCCCAGCAGTCACCTCTCCAGTCACACACATCCCCTGGTGTCTCTGTAATATCCCATTCCCAGCAGTCACCTCTCCAGTCACACACATCCCCTGGTGTCACTGTATAATGTCCCATTCCCAGCAGTCACCTCTCCAGTCACACACATCCCCTGGTGCTCCCGTAAAATGTCCCATTCCCAGCAGTCACCTCTCCAGGCACACACATCCCCTGGTGTCACTGTATAATATCCCATTCCCAGCAGTCACCTCTCCAGTCACACACATCCTCTGGTGTCACTGTATAATGTCCCATTATTCCCAGCAGTCACCTCTCCAGTCAGCAGATGAATGATCTTGTTGGTGAGTTCCAGGATCTTCAGGTCGTTGTTTCTCTCATGTATCAGGAAGGGAGGTGGAGGCTCCAAGATGGAGCTCTTTTGTCCACTGACATGTGGACTTCTGCTGGCCATCACACACTCACAGGACTTCTTAGCAGGCAAGTAATCCTAAATAATTAATTGTGGAATAAAATATATCAATACACAGACATGGCATATGAACTTATAGTGCTCTGTAAGTCTATGTAAATTTCCAGAATCCTCCACACCTCTCCAGTCACATCCCTGTGTTATTACTAGAGATAAGAGTGATGTCACGCGATCTCCCAGAATCCTCCTCACCTCTCCGGTCAGCAGGTAGATGATCTCCAGGGTGAGGTTCAACATACGCTCTGTCATGACGCTGCGATTATTCTTTATTTTCATGGAGTCAGTCAGGTCAGCTGCAAATAGGGTGTGGTCCACGCAAGTATCTTCAGATTGGATCACAATTTCATTTTCAAACACCTAACGATTACAGTCAACATAAGAAATATTGACGTGTCCTTCCAAAATGTAAATGCAGGATTTGCAAATACAAAATATTCAGTGTAGCAAAGGTAGACACTGCAAATATAACATCACATATCATTATATATCAGAGCTTCTCAAGCTTTTCTTTTGTGTACCAGTTACTCAGTATGATGGTCACTGACCAAGCCCATTCTATCATTGCCTTGTCCTATAGTCCATTGTTTGCCTACATTCCACTGATAATGAACCACTCATCTACTGCATATATAGCTTAGTATGTTTGACCCATAACAATTATAAAAATGAAATTAAATTTAAATATAAGAGAAGCTACAATTTGTACTGGGGGGGAATTCTATTTTAATATTATTTTGTCTAAATAGCTTAGGTAGATAAGATGATAACCATGTGTTGCTCAGTGCATGAAGAAATTTGTCTGTTAACGTCTACCCCAAACACGAACAATTCACTTACCTTATGGCAAAGAACACTGATCCCGAATAAGAAACATTATTAGAGAACAACATTAAAGATCCAATCCTTGTTCCCAGGGGTAATTTAGATTAGATTGCCAATGTGTTTCAGTAAGTTCACCTCTAGCTGTTTCTATCATGGTGCCCCACAATGTACAATATACAATCTGATTTAATACTCATTTTATACATAAATATTAATAATAATACTGGCATCAGCTCAATCCTACAGTACAAAATGACAATTAGCTTTGGACCTTCTGTGGCATATGCCAACATAATCATAAGCATGACATAGCTTGTAAATATAACTATTACCCAGTGACTTCAGTTTCTAAACACAGACACTGCCATGGTGGGGCAGGCATTACAGCACAACATATAGCATACAATATAATATATACCTGGACCTCTGCAGGCTCCCCGTCACCCACTCTCATCACGGTCACTGGTGTACCCTCCTTTGCACACAAGGAAAGTATTGCTGCAGTAGACATTGTCCATTCCACCGGGCACCAGCTACGGACACCTAATGCGCACTGCGCATGTGTAAAAACGCGCTGTCAAGACCCCGTTGCCTTAGGGACAAACGTCCTTTCGCCGGCCATGATTGTTTTGGGCATTTGTCAATTGTCAAATAAATCAATGCTGTATGTTTATTGCTGGAGATGATAAAGTGCGTATCCCTGCTGTAATACACCATATCGACGCCGAGTTACTGCCAATTTACATAGCACCTCTTGCCCTTGCTGCATACTGGGGGTTAGATGGGGTCACGTGATGAATCAAGTCACGTGATGACTAATGACCACTATGGCTGCTCTATCTGTGTGTTGTGTTAAAGCATAGGAACGGGTAGTCATG
Organism: Limnodynastes dumerilii; assembly: GCA_011038615.1. Lineage (NCBI taxonomy): Eukaryota > Metazoa > Chordata > Amphibia > Anura > Limnodynastidae > Limnodynastes > Limnodynastes dumerilii. The sequence continues at coordinate 21,011 of WWET01006538.1, forward strand.
TAGTCATAGTGAAACCATACCCTCCAACATGACTCCCTCCATGTCGGTACAAAATACTCTGCTCCTGCACCTGTGTTATACTAGTTATTTGAATAGAAAGGTGTGTAACACAGGTGACTGCAATCAGAGATTAGGAAGGAAGAGCAGGAGCAGAGTATTATGTACCGAATGGAGGGGGTCATGTTGGAGGGTCTGTGAAACTACCAGTGTGTTTAGTGCTCCATTTGTATAATAGAATTGTACAAAATGTTAAATGCTTTAAAAAATGGGAATAGGGAAAAATTGCCCAGATCATTCATAACCATGATGTGATATGGCCTCCAGCTGCAGACTCTTTAATATGACCCTGTCCATCAGGTACACAATACTCCGCTCCTGAGCTTCCAACTGTCATTCACCTGGATTTAATGAAATAACTGATGTTTGAAAAGTTTTTTTGCTCTTCAATAAAGGTGGTTACCATAGTAATTACTCTTTGGAGTATGTTGTACCTTGTGGAGTGGGTCATGTTGGGGAGTCAAGAATGTTGTCTTCCAGAAAGAGTGGCCCACTGATGGACCTTATACTTACCAACATTAGGGAGGATTCGGTTGACAGGCACTGGGAGGGGTGAAACTCTTTGTCATTGCCCTCAACATCCCTCACAGAGCCTGCCAACCAGTCAACCTTGAGAAAAACCTTGTGTTGAAACGTGTTGTGGGTGCTTCTGGCCATGCATTGGTAAGCTCCAGGTGTCTTTACGGTATTGAATGTGTGCCTTCCCAGGATTGTCATCTGTGCACCTTCCATATCTTGATCTGATACAGGGCTCCCCTCCTGGGGGATTTCATTGACTTTTTATTAATTCTTATTGATATTTTGTTTTTGTATATTTATTTATTTTGTATATCAATTTACTTGTCTGGTTTTACACATTGCAATAATTTTTTCCTTTCATATATTGTTACATTGATATATTTATTATTTATTAACAGGTTTTTATATAGCGCCCACAGATTACATACATAGGGGTAGATCCAGAACTATGTTTGCCGTACGTTTATTCGCGGAGCGTATTTTCGTGCGTGTAAATTCGTTACACTTCCCTCGGCACACCCCTTGCACGAACGTATTTTGTCAAGATCCGCTTTCCAAACCCTACCTTAACTTTTTCCAACGTAACCGCAGTCATACGCACACGTACGTATGGGCTGAACGAATTTACGCA
>WWET01006539.1:23589-36694 GCA_011038615.1 Limnodynastes dumerilii
TACACTGAGCGCTACAGCGCTCAGTGTAACATCGTAGCTCTGGGTCAGGCCCATTATCCCATTCTGACAGCGGGGCTTGACGATCTGACAAGCATAGAGCATGGCAGGTTGTTATGTTAGTTTTGCTAACGTACATAAGATGAGGAAGTTGATTTTCTGGTGAACATTTGACTGGTGACTGTGACTGTGAAATGGAGGGGCGAAATGTGACAGTCAAGGAGACCCGAATCTGCATGGGCGGGACTGAGGGACAGAGGCAGGACGGCCTACCAATAGAAGGCGTCAGATCCTGACTGCTTAAAACATCGCTTGGTGCTTCATGTATGAGTGCTGAATGTTGTTTGTAAATATATTGTGAGCAGCAGAGTTTGCTTACAGTGCAGGGGGAGTGACTGCCCCAGGCCCCTCTCTCCTACGGGCCCTGTAGCAGCTGCACCCTTTAAACCCCCTAAAGGTATGCCCATGTGAAAATATTCTTATAGGCTTTGCCAGCCAGCCCCTAAACAAGTTACCTAGACAAGTGGCATGTTGGCAGTTTAGCGTATATACTAGCTGTACTGGCTTTGACTGTTTTGTTTTGTTATTTTCCGGTCTGTATTACTGTATTTATTAAGCGTTATTTGCAAAGCAACAAAATAAAAATTTTTGGTTTAAAAATACAGGAAAATATAAAAATCCATTTTGATTTTCATGTGTTGCTCTTTATAGTAACTGTGAATGTTATGTTTTCTTTCAGCATGTAATATTGTGCTACAGGGGCACATTTTTCAAAGTCCAGGGATGATATATTTCAGCAGAGTCTTCATGTTTAATAAAGCATGCAGTCAGGTAAATCATTCACACTGCAGCTTTGGCTTCCAGTAAGCGGATAAACCCAGCAGTATCTTCTGCTCACATTGCATATCTCTAAGAGCACTCCCGAGAGTTGCAGTCAGTCAAAGAATTATACGGCCATATATTGATTGTTAATAACAACTTCCATATATATTTCAGACAATCTGCTGTTGAGGTAACAAGTTCCTTATGTGCATTCGCTAGTAATGATAATTAATCTCCCTGAGTTATTAGAAAACATTGTGGAGTTTAATAAAACATTACTTTTTCATTAATATCCATTTGTAATTTTTTTTTTTTAAATGAAATCTATTATTTTATTATTTAAACCACATATAACAAAAATAATCAACCTCTCGGCTATTAACCTGAGCAAAGTTCACATTGAATGAACAAATCCAACGGAGGAGGAAATGATCTGCTGGAGATTTCTTTGATGAAATAATTCCTCACATTTTGATGATCCGGCAGCTGACGTTTCTCTGTGTGATTTACTACTGCGCATGATTACAAATTCCGAGCACACAAATGCGGCCAAATCAGGTCTGAGCGTAATTGAGCTGCTTGTGTTCTGATGAACGCGTTGAAAATCAGTAGGTGTGCGGTGCCCAAGCTAGTGCACCCGATCCCAGGCCCAGCAACAGACATTTTGGGGCCCGGTACACATGTTTTTGAGGGCCCCCATCCTTTCTTAATAGTGTCTGCAGCAGTGGCTTGCAGGGACCCCTCAAAACCTTGGGGACAGCTGTCACAGCTGCCCCCCTGGTCCGCCGCTGTCCCAAATGTAAAATAGGATGTCCAAACCTTTGTACCCGTCCAGGTCATGTGTAAGTCCAGTAGGCCGACCTTCCACCCACAATTTCTTACCCTTGTGACACTTCAAACGCATTATAAAGAAAATGGCTGCCTATTCGAAAGGTAGGGTTAGGGTACTTGTTAGGGTAATGGAAGGTTAGGGTTTGAATTAGGGAAAGGGTTGCGGTAGTGTTTTACACTTACCTATCGGAGGACAGTTCAAAACTGGCTGGGTGAGACCGGCCTTATCGAAAGAGGACCTTTCTTAGCGGGACCCCTTCTGTGTCCATTGTGACATTCTGCTGCAATTTGTTAAGTACACAACACCAATCATATTCTAGCTGACACTTTCTAGCATGTATTACAAAGAGAAAGCTAGAATCTGATTGGTTGCCATGGGCAACATCTCCACTTTTCCTTTCCTGCCGCGTAGTAAATCTGGCCCCATATATGTAGGGTCCCTCACACACAGAGTAAACATTAATTTGAGTTCTTCCATTAAATGAACCTGGCACCTAGAGACAATGAAGGCATCCATTTTGTAGGTGCACAAAGCAGATATCCTATTACCTTTCTAATTAATATTCATGAGGCCTGACATATCCCTGAGGCATCATTTCATATTAGTTGATTGACCACATTCTTCTAAATAAGTCATTTTTCTGGCTGATTATCAGTATGGCGAGCTTAGGAATGACACATTTTTCATACAGAAGAAAACAATGTAAAGTTCAGCCAGACACACCTGGCGTATAATGTGTGCTTTTGCATAAAACTAACTGCTATCCTGTTATATGCACCATATGTTGTTGGAAAATAAAGAGCAAACAACTGCATATAGTAAATCCCCTCATTAAACTATTATAAATCTGCAAACTGTACCTAAAACAAAGGCTGAGAGCACAGAGGGAGAACAGAAGGATCCCACAAGGTCTTTTATGTAGTGCACACTAAGGTGTATAGAAAACATCAATTTATTTAAATTATCTTAAAGAAATATTAGAATTTTACCCCAGCCCATAAAATCTTTTTTCAAAACAACTTAGATGTGAAGGTAAAGTTATACAAATTTGGGTTCCTAATACCAAACAAAATGTATACTTGTCTTAAGTCTTTCACCTGGTATGAAACTAAGGGCCTGGTTATATATATATATCAGGGTTGCCGACAACTGAAAGCTTCCCTCCGGGAGAACCCGGAAGGAAGCTATTGATTGCAACGAGAGGCGGGGGCTGATTATAAGAAGCAACGAGGAGTGGGGCTTAATGTCACGATTTATGTAAATTGCGGCATTAAGCCCCACCCCCTGTCAATCAACCGCGCTAAATCAAACGTAGCGCGTGTGGGAGGGAGGGCTCACACATCAATTTTTATCTGTCGGGACTTCCGGGAGGTTTGCCAACTCTCCCGGGAGAACGGCCCAAATTCCGGGAGTCTCCGAGAGTCGGCAACCCTGATATATATATATATATTTTTAGACTTAACTAGCCTATCCTCATCTGTCTCGCAGGGATTAGACATGCAGAAAACAAGTGCTGCCCTACCGCACAGATCTTCTAGCATACAAAACTGAGTCTTTTTGTTTTGTTTTGTTTTGTTTTGGTTTTTTTTTAAGAAAAACATTTTATTTTTGAGTTTCAGACAATAAACACATATTCCTGTAGTAAATGATTTCCTACACTCCGAGTACCCTCGTCTAGTCCATATGTGTGTAATCGATCTATATCTCTTTTGTTTTGTCATGTTTTAGGATTCAGTCTTTGAATAATAAAACTACGTAATGCAGTCGATCATTTTATTACCGTGCACATAAAACAGTGGGAGAAGCTGCTGCAGCAGCTGGTCCGGTTATTTTGACTAGAAGCTGTTCCACTTATGGAAGTGGCTGCAAGTTTTAACACTTAGGTGTGATAGTGTCTGTGAAATGGCTCATAACAGAGCACAGCCATCATTTCCACTGCGAAGTTATTTGCTTATTTGGCGACAAAGTGCGAGCTAAATATAATTCCCGTGTTACTTTATGCCCAGAATTTCAAATCCTGTCACTAAACCTGCAATAAAAATGTTCCTAAAGGTAGAAGCAAGTTGTTCAAATTGAGGTATGAAGAGGGATGACCTCCACTATGGGGATCCCAATATTCTATTTATCTTTATTGCGCTGCAACTGATTTTTAATTAATAAGATACAGTATTGTCACTATTTGCCAGTGTCTGTAATATATTGTAGCTTTGTATTGCTTTAGTAAAATACATTATAAATACATTCTAAATGGATTGAAAGTGATGAGAAAACAGTCTATTTGTCAGAGGTATTGGGGCCAATCCAGAGGTGAGCTACGACATCTGACGTCATTTTTGGATCACATGCAGCCCGCCTACTCACTTCAGTGCAGATACACAAAGCAACAACCCCAAAATAATTAGTGAAGACAACGAAAATGTCCTTCTTTTGTTTTGTTTTGTGGCTCTTTATCATATTACATTACTTACCAGTTATTCATAATTGCCATGGCTTGGAAAGAGGTCTGCACAATGGGCTGGATCCAGACTTAAGTAAGTGCTTGAAGCTAGTTACTCCTGTTCTGAACCATGGTGATTGCAGGGGAGTCATATTTCATCTGTTGCAAACAATATTAGAGTTGAGAGGTGATATTTCCTATCCCAAGTCTAACTGTCTTCTTCTCTTCCACTGTCTGTTCTCCTCTGCTGTCCTCTCCGCTCCCTCTGTCTGTCTTCTTCTTTTCCGCTGTCTGCTCTTCTCTGCTCTGTCCCCTTTGCTCCCTCTGTCTGTTTTCTTCTCGTCCTCTGTCTGCTCTTCTCTGCTCTGTAATCTCCGCTCCCTCTGTATGTCTTCTTCTCTTCCACTGTCTGCTCTCCTCTGCTCTGTCCTCTCCGCTTCCTCTGTCTGTCTCCTTCTCTTCCACTGTCTGCTCTGCTCTCCTCTGTCCTCTCCGCTCCCTATGTCTATCTTCTTCTTTGTGCTCTTCCTCCACTATGTCAAGCTTCTGCTTGAGTCAGAAAAGTTTGATGCCGCTGTTGGATGTTCACCAATGCTAGAGGGACTGGCCAAAATGTAAACACATCAATTTTTCTTATAACATCGCTCTCAGGATAACGAACATATTGTGTTTTGGACTTGAACAGGAAGATGGATAATTAAAAAACAAAATTATTGCAGAAACTACTATAAACTCTATCTTAAAAGTTGCTATAAAATATCCTTGAAGCCAAGTTTAAGGATACCGAGAAATTACATCCAAGAAGACAATTTTCTGTAACAGATAAGAAAAAAAAAATGTTAGAATTGCAAATTGTTTTCCAAATCAGCTGTTTTATGAGCTTGAAAAAGAATATAAAAAGCGCATTAACTTAATTTTTTATATCCAAAACTAAAGGGATAAATTTGGTAATGATAATTTGTTCATCTCCCCATGTAGTACTCAGTGATTTTAATATGCATATTTTTTATATATATATATTTTAGGATTAAGATCTGCATAATCTGTTGAATGAAGGGAGGTCATCTTGGCATGATATAAACTATAACATCAGATAAATATGAACAATTGATATAGAACAGTAATGTGTATGACATTATGAACTGGAGCCAAACTCGCCAATTATGTTACCGCTAATGGCGAGTACGCAAAGCGCACATAAAAGGCTTTCAGACTGCTCAGGATCGAGGATTGCAGCTTGGAGACCATTCTGGAGCCGAGGCAAGATGGGACGCTATGCATACAGTGTGTACCCTTAATGGGATGGGGGGTATGTAAATTATACAGTAAAGACCTGGTTAAAAACCTTACGTATGTATAATCTTTATTTAGGCATTGGCTGAATTTTCTGTGGGGACTGTGTGTAAATGTTAAGCTCCTGCCGTAGAAAGTCCCGTGCGAGGACTGGGCTTAGGATTGTGGGACGATCTGCTATCAGACCTCTGCTGCTTTCACTGCAGCGGCACTGAGTTCTGGATCTGGTCCTAGGACCTTAAAGAATTAGTTAATCAGTTGTACAAAGGTCTCTATGTTTCTGGAAACACAATTCTTTCCATGGGTAACAAAAGAGGGAGAAAGGGGGAGATTATAGCAGAGCCGCACTCCCTTCACTCAAACTGGATGGTGACAAAACAGTCAGTGGACTATGCTAGGAATGTGATTGGTCGGTTTCCCACCCCACTGGTCTGCAGGATATGACTTCTTCCATCCCCAGGAATGGCCAAGCTCGGGCCTCATGAGCTACCGATGGTCCATGTCTTCCAAGTCTCTTTGTTGGAGCACAGGTGTGTTCATTACTGACTGATACATTCTCATGATGGTAGCTCATGAGGCCCGAGCTTGGCCATTCCTGGGGATGGAAGAAGTCATATCCTGCAGACCAGTGGGGTGGGAAACCGACCAATCACATTCCTAGCATAGTCCACTGACTGTTTTGTCACCATCCAGTTTGAGTGAAGGGAGTGCGGCTCTGCTATAATCTCCCCCTTTCTCCCTCTTTTGTTACCCATGGAAAGAATTGTGTTTCCAGAAACATAGAGACCTTTGTACAACTGATTAATTCTTTAAGGTCCTAGGACCAGATCCAGAACTCAGTGCCGCTGCAGTGAAAGCAGCAGAGGTCTGATAGCAGATCGTCCCACAATCCTAAGCCCAGTCCTCGCACGGGACTTTCTACGGCAGGAGCTTAACATTTACACACAGTCCCCACAGAAAATTCAGCCAATGCCTAAATAAAGATTATACATACGTAAGGTTTTTAACCAGGTCTTTACTGTATAATTTACATACCCCCCATCCCATTAAGGGTACACACTGTATGCATAGCGTCCCATCTTGCCTCGGCTCCAGAATGGTCTCCAAGCTGCAATCCTCGATCCTGAGCAGTCTGAAAGCCTTTTATGTGCGCTTTGCGCACTCGCCATTAGCGGTAACATAATTGGCGAGTTTGGCTCCAGTTCATAATGTCATACACATTACTGTTCTATATCAATTGTTCATATTTATCTGATGTTATAGTTTATATCATGCCAAGATGACCTCCCTTCATTCAACAGATTATGCAGATCTTAATCCTAAAATATATATATATAAAAAATATGCATATTAAAATCACTGAGTACTACATGGGGAGATGAACAAATTATCATTACCAAATTTATCCCTTTAGTTTTGGATATAAAAAATTAAGTTAATGCGCTTTTTATATTCTTTTTCAAGCTCATAAAACAGCTGATTTGGAAAACAATTTGCAATTCTAACATTTTTTTTTTCTTATCTGTTACAGAAAATTGTCTTCTTGGATGTAATTTCTCGGTATCCTTAAACTTGGCTTCAAGGATATTTTATAGCAACTTTTAAGATAGAGTTTATAGTAGTTTCTGCAATAATTTTGTTTTTTAATTATCCATCTTCCTGTTCAAGTCCAAAACACAATATGTTCGTTATCCTGAGAGCGATGTTATAAGAAAAATTGATGTGTTTACATTTTGGCCAGTCCCTCTAGCATTGGTGAACATCCAACAGCGGCATCAAACTTTTCTGACTCAAGCAGAAGCTTGACATAGTGGAGGAAGAGCACAAAGAAGAAGATAGACATAGGGAGCGGAGAGGACAGAGGAGAGCAGAGCAGACAGTGGAAGAGAAGGAGACAGACAGAGGAAGCGGAGAGGACAGAGCAGAGGAGAGCAGACAGTGGAAGAGAAGAAGACATACAGAGGGAGCGGAGAGGACAGAGCAGAGAAGTGCAGACAGCGGACAAGAAGAAGACAGACAGAGGGAGCAAAAAGGACAGAGCAGAGAAGAGCAGACAGTGGAAGAGAAGGAGACAGACAGATGGAGCAGAGAGGACAGCAGAGGAGAACAGACAGTGGAAGAGAAGAAGACAGACAGAGGGAGCGGAGAGGACAGAGCAGAAGAGAACAGAGGAGAGCAAACAGTGGGAGAAAAGAAGACAGACAGAGGGAGCGGAGAGGACAGAGGAAAGGAGAGCAGACAGTGGAAGAGAAGAAGACAGACAGAGGGAGTGGAGAGGACATAGCGAAGAGAGCAACAGGGAGAGAGGGAGCAGAAATATAGAAACATAGAATTTGATGGCAGATAAGAACTACTCAACCCATCTAGTCCATTCCACCCTCCACCTTTTCTGTGAAGTTACCCTTACTCAAAATGAACCCACCAAGCTTGAAACCTCAAGTTATTATTTAGAGAACACTTATTACTCCCCCACCCCGGAGCCACACTCTATATTCCGCATAAGCACACATACACAGAATATGGTTAATTTTGTCAGCAGTCAATTAACATATTAGTATGTTTTTGGATTATGGGAGGCAGACATGTTGACAGGGGGAGACAAGCGGGACAGCTGTAATGGGCCCCACAAGTTACAGATGTAAACCCCCAAAAACATGAGTGTACCGGGCCCCAAGATTTCTGTTGTTGGGCTTGGTGGGAGGAAAGCCAAGCACGCAGAGAAAACCTACACAAACACGGGTAAGGCCTTGTCCAGTATTCAAATTCATGACCTCAGCACTTTGAGCACTGCTCACTGAGCCAGCGTGCTGCCCTTAAGGACAAGGGGCCTGATCCTGAACTACGCCGAAGCGCTGTGCTTACTAAAGCACAGCGTGTTGGCGTTCACTTACCCTGACACTCCCCCTGTGCGGGCGTATGGCACCTTCCTTACGTCGGCTAAAGGCTACCCTAACTTCAGCCGGCGTAAGGAAGGGGCCATACGCTCGCACAGGAGCGTATGCTCATGTCGTCCAGCCGACAGGAAGCTGTCATACTGGGCATGCGCAGTGCGAATTTTCGTACGAAAATACGCAAAAAACGGGCGTACGCTCGCCCGTCGGACAGCAATTTCGTAGCTCTGGATCAGGCCCAAGGTGAGGTATGTATTTTTATAGAGACAGTCCATTTTATTTATATAACTGTTGTTAGTGGAACCAAGTCAAACATAGAGTTGTCAGCCTTGTATCACTGCTAACATGATACATTTTAGTTCCAAAACCTATTGACCAATGATAAAGATGATCTCATGTTGTCGGCTGTTTTATTGTTGATGTAGTGGTTGTCGCCATTGTGACAATAACCATGTGGAAATATGTGCTGATCAGGTGGCATTAATCCATGTGTACAATAGTGATCCAAGTTCCGATGTTGGCTGAATGGAGGCTGGATCATTGTTCGAAACAAGCTGAAAAAAAAAAACTATTTCCCCATTCACAATAGCTACAGGCTGGGGCGGCTGCAGCAAGTAAATGAGGATTAGGGTTCCGTAGCTATAAGGTTACAGTTAGGGCTTAAGGGGGAGGTCAGGGATAGACTGCAGTGCGTGGAGGGTTAGTGTGGACGGACCATGTTGTAGATCCAGACTTAAGTACGACAGTGAATTTACGCATCATAACTCTGCTCGTACATTACTTGTTTGTAACTATGTATGAAGGGGCGTATCATCCCTACGCTAGCAGAAAATACGCATTGTAGGCAGGGGGAGGCATGTAAATTGAACAGCATGTGCGGGGTTAGGCAGTTACGTATGACAAGCCGATACGTACGATCGCACATGCGCAAGGAAACGTTAAGGCACGGTTTAGAACTCGTACATCCACTAACTTACGTGTGTTCGAGGGGAGTGCATTATCCTTACAAGTGCGTAACTATGCTACATGATCGTACTTAAAGTCACCTTAAGTCTGGATCTGGCCCGATGTCATATAATGTATTGTGGTGATGCAGTGCACCGCTGTATATATTTGGAAATGTGTTTATTTGGGTACGACAATATACAAGAGCACTGAACCCGGCGCTGACAAGCTTCAGCAGCTGCAATGAATAAAACTGTGTCCCACTTAAGACACAAACAGAGAAATGCAGAAAATGTAAAAAACTCATTGCTGCGGCGCTGCTTATGATAGCGCTATCTAACTGAAAAGTCTTAGTGAATTAGTCCCATCACACTGTTAAAAGGTTTAAAAGGTTCCTATTTAGATCATCCGATTAAAGGAAACAATCTTCCAGCACCCAGATCCTCAATCCCAATCACAGACAAAAAGAGAAAAATATTTCTCTTATATTTTCTCTGATTCACGTAATTCACATAAGCATAAACAAAGAAACAGAAATGTCATCGATAATAAATATTTAATAGAAATTAAAAAACATATTAAAATTACAAAACGTCAGAAACAAGATCGTACATAATGGCCAACAGAGTCCATAGATGTTAAGGGATCCCAGAAATGGGCTGGATGTTACAAATGAACCAACGGGAAGACTTGCTGCTAAAACAGATCACCATCTGACTGGAACCCGACGCGTTTCAGTGGTAAACTAAAGCCTTTTGGGTAAAGTTGTAACATCCAGCCCATTCCTGTGATTCCTTAACATCTATGGGCTCTACTGGCCATTAGGCACAATCACGTTGTATAAACTTTGTTTCTGACAGTTTCGTTACTTTTTGAGTCAATGAATGACTCTTCGCAACTCCAGGGGTTGCATCACGGCCGCATACACGGTTCTACAATGCAGATTGCCAGCGTTCTGCATTCAGTTACCGTACGATAGTTTTTCAGGGGAAAAAAGACCATTGTACAAGCAAACAACATCCAAAATCCAGAGGGTGGATCTGACACCTTAATAGACTATTTTCATTTATTTATTTATATATTTATGAATAACTTTCATCTTCCTTTTTCTTTATACTGTTTATTTTGGCATGCTGAAATTAGTCTTTTGGATTTTATTTTGCAGACAGTTTACCATGGAAAATAGATTTCAGATTGCAATGAAAGAAATACTTAAATTTTACATTGGAGGCCATATGTTGCAGAAATATGTCACTTTCCCAAAGTAGATGCAAGCCAAGTGAGTATAAAACAAGAAATGACTGTTACCTCTTGTTTATAATACTATAATGTATAGTGCTGTGTTTTCAATGTGTTCTTTAATTAGGAAAGCATTTACAAAAACATGTTCATCTACTTGCACTTTATTACATAATGTTTCCGTTTATTGACAAAGTTTTGGTGTTGTAAGTGATTGAAAAAGTCAAAAACACATCCACAAAAAAAAACTTGATGGTACAGTTGAGAGATAATTAACAATAACATTTTATTTACCTTGTTAAACGTTATGTCTGCTACACTTTTCTATTTAGTTCGATTGCAATGTAAACATAAGGAATCAATTTGCAATTAGAAACTATTGGTATATTTCTTATTTTACAGGGAATAATCAACCTTTAAAAAAAAAAGCTAAAAAAAATATGAAAATAAACAAACAAGTAAAAAAAATTATTACAATATTTTGATATATATCACAAAAAGGTAAAGATTTTTTAAAAGAATTATTGTATTTTTATTTATATCAATTAGAATAAGCCCTATCCACAATATTAATTCTCCTATCTTTGGACAACCTGAACAGACCAACCTTTGGCTGCAAGCTTAGAAATGTTTCTCTCTCATTCAGTATGGGACTCATTCCCTCTATTTATCTGCTGGCTTGGCCGGGGAAGGGAGGAGGGGGTCAGGGTAAGGGGGGCATGCTATGCTGAGTTGGGTATGACAGTATGTCACCAGCATTTATTCCTCCGGGGCTAAATGTGCCATCTGAACCCTTCCCAATATTGTATTATTTTCCTTTTTTGTGAATTTAAACTTTATTTGTTTCTATTATTGGCTTTAGTTTGGACAGGCAGTGTTATCACCCAGGTGTTGTGAAACTACTAGTCTACATTAGGAACAACACATGAGCAACGTCTGTTCTATTTGAGAATGCTTGGCGTTGGGTGGGGTTTGCCGGTACCATGGTCTGTTTAACGTCTGTGTGAGTGGAACTAGTATTAATACTAATAACTAATACCTGGATAGTGTGATTTAGCCCTTGGAGATATATGCAAAACCTTTGTTTTGGTATCCAATAACATATAATAAATAGAAATAAAATCTGAATTTTGGATTTGGCCCCATGTTCCAAAATACACAGGTTACTGTTACAGAACTTCACCCACCAAGACGCACAAAAGTCTGCACAACTTTTTTTAAAGTTAAAAACTTCAAATTTTAGTGCTTGTCTTAAATTATTGAGAACCAGGTGTGAAGTAGCTGATAGAGAGTCAAGATTTCAGGTACTCGACTAAAAAAAGAGACCACACAGTAAAGATAATCAGCGCTTCAAACACCATCTACTTAGAATATATATATATTTCAGGATGGCTGATTTAAAGAGAACAATGGCAAGGCCAGGCAAGGTAAACAAGGCAATACACCAGGTAAGGTAAAGGCAAGACAAGGCAAGGTAAACAATACACCAGGTAAGCCAAGGTAAAGGCAAGGCCAGGCAAGGTAAACAAGGCAATGCACCAGGTAAGGTAAAGGCAAGACCAGGCAAGGTAAACAAGGCAATACACCAGATAAGCCAAGGTGAAGGCAAGGCCAGGCAAGGTAAACAAGGCAATAAACCAGGTAAGGCAAGGCCAGGCAAGGTAAACAAGGCAATACACCAAGTAAGCCAAGGTAAAGGCAAGGCCAGGCAAGGTAAACAAGGCAATACACCAGGTAAGGTAAAGGCCAGGCAAGGTAAACAAGGCAATACTCCAGGTAAGGTAAAGGCCAGGCAAGGTAAACAAGGCAATACAACAGGTAAGGTAAAGGCAAGGCAAGGTAAACAAGGCAGTACACCAGGTAAGCCAAGGTAAAGACAAGGTCAGGCAAGGTAAACAAGGCAATAAACCAGGTAAGCTAAGGTAAAGGCAAGGCAAGGTAAACAAGGCAATAAACCAGGTAAGCCAAGGTAAAGGCAACACAAGGTAAACAAGGCAATACACCAGGTAAGCCAAGGTAAAAGCAAGGCAAGGTAAACAAGACCAGGCATATCACAAAGCAAAGCAATGTAAATACCTACAAGGTTTAAGACACATAGGGCCAAATTTACTAAGCTGCGGGAAGGGAAATGGGGGGTTAAGAATTTAACAAACGTACCAGTTACTCCCTGTTTGTGAATGGCCTCATGTTGAGTCACTCGCCTCTTGGTCTTGTAATTGGCTGAGTGTTTTCGCTGGGGAGGGGAATTTCTCAGGCTACTCAAGCTGCTCTCTTTCTACTTTGAATCTCTCACCGATCAATACCTATGGTTGTTCCAGGTAACATTGCGGTTGTGAGCAGAAAGCAGGTCTATTTTTCAGTTGTTTGTTAATGTTGGCATGTGGTTTGGTGCCAGTTGGTGGTTATATTGTTTAGGTACTTAATGGATTCAGACTCAACCATTGAATTGGTGTCAATTGCCGTTAAACGTGTCCGGCTTAATCAGAGGCCATCTCAGCCGGCGACCTCGTTTGTTACCTAGTGAGGTGCCTTTATGTTATAAGAGTGCGCTTTTTTATGTAGTGGTGTTTTTTAACCATTCTTTATAATGTCACAACTTGTGTTTGTTTACATTTCGCTGTGCCTGCTTTTCTTCACCCCATCAATTTT
>WWET01006539.1:37314-50232 GCA_011038615.1 Limnodynastes dumerilii
ATAATGGTATTAGAGATGAGAGGTGATAAATAACAGTGTAATAGTAACGCTGGGCAGTATCTGTGTAATAATATAATGGTATTAGAGAGGAGAGGTGATAAATAACAGTGTAATAGTAACGCTGGTCAGTATCTGTGTAATAATATAATGGTATTAGAGAGGAGAGGTGATAAATAACAGTGTAATAGTAACGCTGGTCAGTATCTGTGTAATAATATAATGGTATTAGAGAGGAGAGGTGATAAATAACAGTGTAATAGTAACGCTGGTCAGTATCTGTGTAATAATATAATGGTATTAGAGATGAGAGGTGATGTGTCCTAGTAACACTGGTCAGTATCTGTGTAATAATATAATGGTATTAGAGATGAGAGGTGATGTGTCCTAGTAACACTGGTCAGTATCTGTGTAATAATATAATGGTATTAGAGATGAGAGGTGATGTGTCCTAGTAACACTGGTCAGTATCTGTGTAATAATATAATGGTATTAGAGATGAGAGTTGATGTGTCCTAGTAACACTGGTCAGTATCTGTGTAATAATATAATAGTATTAAAGATGAGAGGTGATTAATAACAGTTTGCTAGTAACACTGGTCAGTATCTGTGTACTAATATAATAATAATATAATAGTATTAGAGATGAGAGTTAATAAATAACAGTGTGATAGTAAAGCTGGTCAGTATCTGTGTGCAGTAAAGATATATCCCTGCATGCAAAGAATACAATTAAATTGACTCCCCCTGCAATCAACATGGTTTAGCCCAGGAGTAACTAATTTCAAGCACTTACTTAAGTCTGGATCATATTAATAATTTTAAAAAGTATTATTTGATATAAAAGAAAAACAAACTAATCTGCCTGGCATCAGTAGTGCTCTAGCCAGAGATCAATGACAGCGGAGGCACCTTATCCCCAAATTCCCAGATCACACGCCCCCCCACTAACTTCCTCAGCACGTATGGAGAGTGTACTGCAGCCCCTGCAGGGAGCTCATCCCTATTAGTTGATGGAAAAGCATTTATAGAGTATCCAAATTTCAATGGTTGTCATGGACACAAGCTTTGTCATATAGAAGTGTCCAATGTGTCTCACTAGGTTAATACTGGAAATAGATAAAAATAGAATAAGGCAATGACTGAATATTATCTGTTTTATAAAAAAAAAATAAGAAAAAAGAGCCGCTGTAATCCATTTATAGCCAGGAGCTGAGAAGAAGAATCATAACACTGTGAAAGTGATATTAATCCTCAGTCACTCACTGGCCAAATGTTATTAAAATGAAATACTTCCAATAGAAATATTCAAAGCAGAAAATTTCGTTAGTAGAGGCAGAGTATACAAAGGTCATCGCCAGAGCTCTGTATGTCAGCGTTTACTGCTTCACAAAACCATAACCAATAGATTTCCATGTAGACCTCAGACCTCAGACCTAAGGGCTTAATACCGCGAGTGTAGAGAAAAGATATATGATCTATAACATGAGGATATCCCTTTAATTGTTGAGAGGAAGATCCCACAGTGCACTGTAAAGGAAACTGAAGTGTCTGCAAGAAATATTTATCGGGAACAGATTTCCTAATAAAAAAACAATAAAGAAAAATGGCATAAAATATACACAAATACATATGTCATGAAAAGTGATGCAAAATCCTGTGCACACAAGTCAATGCGCAGAAATGCATTAACAACAAGAAAATATATATAAAAGAGGGGCGTGTTCAGAGTTTCGTGCATATTTTTAGGATCGGATCAACTGCATTTCAATGAACGCATGGTTGTTAGTGGGTATTTCCTTGCTCTGGCCGTGCGTATAATTGCGTACCTGAACACGCCCAAGAAAGGAAAAAATCTGTAAAAAAAGAATTTAAAAAACACAAAAATTTTAAGTCCAATGTTTCACAATAAAGTAGCATAGGATAATCCTGGGTGGATCCAATCTTAAATAGTCTACATCATTGACCGGTTCTAGATTTACAAAATGTGGCTATTTTTCGCACTGTGGTGAATGAAAAATCATCAATAATCTAGGTAGACTGGAGAAATGATCTACAGTTTAATGCCCAAGTAAATGCAAAATCATGCACTTGAGACTCAAAAAACCCATAAGCTCAATATATTTTTAACATCACTACTAGAAACTACTGAAGAAGAAAGGGATCTAGGAGCCATTATTTCATGTGACTTCAAGGTAGACAAGCAATGTAACAAAGCAATGAGAAAGGCAAGTCAAATAAATGGGTATATAGGGAGAGGAATTAGTAACAGAAAGAGAGAAGTAGTGATGTCACTTTATAGGTTATTGGTATGGTCTTACCTGGAATACTGTGTTCAGTTCTGGAGGCAATATCGTGCCTCCAATGCCTAGGGCACTGGTAAGGTGGCACAAATTTATACAGGTTCATTGATTGTAATAACGGGTAGGTGCAATGCAGGTGCATCGGGACGTAGAGTCCTCATTGCTCTGATCCGCCGGCCTCAGGGTTCATTCAGATATGGCTGCCATGGTGACTTTCCCTGTGTGTAGATTTGCTGAAGCTTTCCACCATTGCTAAACTACCCGTCAACCTCTATGACATGCAAGTCAGCAACATCACACTGCAGATCAGCTCTGAGCAGCGGGATCTTCCCCTCCTTATACTGGACCGTATTTGCTTGCAATAAACAAAAGAAAAGCTTAGTAAATCTGGGCCTGGATCCGGTCCCTTGGGGAAAGCCACTTTATGGAAACCAGACTATCTGCTCTACTTGTAGAATCAGGACAGACCACAACAGACAGCCTGACAGAGAACTTCATAAAGGATTTCAATAAATGATCACTCACCCGCAGCGACTTGTAAAAGAGAATACATTTCATTTTATTACAGTAAGGCAGTTTAATATACTCTTTCCATATGAACCTTTGTGCTTCCGTCAGATGCAGTGTACTTGCATTTCAGGTTTCATGTTCCTTTAGTAAGTGCAACATGGGAACTATTTACAGAGTCAGAAAGAAAGTTAATGAAGCAACTCAGACAATTTTATTAGATTCTGGAGTTATTCATAAACAATACCATATAATTAGTATGGTTTAACGCCATGTAAACAGATAATGTTTACAAAACTAAATAAAATCATTGTATAGAGCTGCCTACAACCATATATAGGGGTGTATATCAGGGCCGCCATCAGGGAGGGACATCCAGAACTACTGAACTACTGCCAATGTGCAAGAATTTCCCTGCGCATCTGCCAGACGCTAATGCTGGTCTGCGACCTGGGCCCCGAGTATTCTGAATGCGGCTCTGGTATATACACACAATATGAAAGTTCCCTGCCTTGCAGGATTCTCAGCCATTGGGATGATCCTACAAACTGGGGACCGAAATCACAGATCTGTATTTACTACGTGTGCGTTTACACGCACGCACATAGCAAGGCCACACCCATGACACTCCCCCCTCGGCTAGACGGGTTTTCTGTGTCTTACGCCTCCATAGGGCACCCTTAACTATACGTGTGTAATTACGCGCATTTGTTACTTACGTATGTGCGTATTTATCTAACCGCACCCTGGAATGGCCATTTAAATGCTTCCCCCGTCCACTTTTTTATATAACTTCTACCGTGTGGATAAAAACCACGCCCTCCATACGTGTGTCCCTAGGTGCGATTCACGAGTCCGTGCCTAAAGTACTTTACGTGTGTAAATACTACGTAATGTGCGTGGAAAAAGTTACTATGCATGCGCAGCTAATATGCTCCTAAAAATACGCACGCAATCCACCGAAAAAACGTATGTGTGAACACGGTCCTGGATCTTTATCATCTGTGTTCAGATGTTTAAATGTCAGACAAGCGTTCTCGCTTCTCCTTGCAGGTTCTCACTGCTTTCCAAGAGGCGCAACAGTGTTAAGCTGTCAGCAGCTGGCAGAGATTTCATAAACAGAGAACAAACCAGACACAGAGCTCCATCATCATGGGACCAGATAGCGGAAAAGAGCTTTTTGCGTAAGTCAATATCCGGTCCAGAACCGCTGAGTCCTGTGTTAACAACCTGCCAGCAGGTGGCAGCACTTTCACTGTCCTCTACTGGGGTGGGACATGGCCGCATCTGAGGAATTGGGCGGCTTTTCCAATGCTGCACATGTATAGAAAAACACCAAACATGCAGAGTCCCAGATGGGGAGGTGCACTATCCCCACCTATCCTGCACCATTGCTGTTTATCCATGTGTAGTCTTCACATAAAATTGGAGATGGAACATGGCACATGGTTCAGGCACAAATTTCTAGCCCTGTAAAACATAAATGCCTAAACACCAATTTTACACTGTCATAAGTTGGATATTCAGAATTTTGGTAATATTTTATACTTTTTTTTTCTGTTTGTCCAGCTATAAACGTTGAAGAAAGTTTGAAAACAATATGATAATGATCAAAGTGTGCATTGATTTTTTTCACATTTAAAATACAATATATTTTGCAGCAAGATGTTCTTGTAACCCTACGCAAGGTCAAAATAATAGATTTGTTTGGTTGGCATATTTTTAATGCAATTTATCTGCTTAATAAATCTGTAAAATGCTAAAGTTTACAGAGCATCAAGGGTAGCGTCGCATTTTATTTTGCCAACTCAGCAATGTGTTCAGGAAAGTTTATCCAGGCCAGAACCTTGTTATATAAGAGAATGAAGTTTGAGTTGCATATTTTAAATACACACGGAAATAGCAACTATAGTAATAATAGTATTAATAGCTTAGTTTATTCAGTAAAAAAAAAGATAAATGGTTACATTTATTTTAGTTATACACTTTTAAATATGAGACACTACTCTGCATTATTTACTTTGACTTATTACTTCTTAGCATTTATAATCAATCTATTTGCCCAGATATTATGAAGGCAAACAAAGCAAACAATTAAAGTGCAATATTGTGTATTAATTATAGAATACAATGTCTTCCTATGTCACAGTATCACACAAGACTCATCACCTCTGAACTGTAATGTACATAAACCTGAGTTATCTGTGGGGCTGAGCAAATGTTCCAAAAATTAATGATTTCAGATGTTTCCGTTATGTCTGTGGCCGATTCACACTGACGCCTAGCAGACACCAGGCTGATTGCATGTTATGAAGTAGCCATAGCAGATACTGACATTTAAAAGACTGTGATGCGCTAATTGCATTACAGTCCTGCAATGAGTAATTGGTGGAGCATTTGCTTTGCATGAAATGTATGTAAAGAGATGACACCCTTGTTGCAAATAATCAATTGTCCCCGTGTTTCATTTTTTAAGGATGGTTTTCTTTAAGTGTCTTCCTGGCAGTATTGCTGGTGTCTTATATTGAGTTGTGTTACACTACTACTTACTTTATTTTGCTTACAGAATAAACCGCCAATGGCTGACCAGTCACCCCATAACACGCACCAAGAAAAATAATTGACACGCCAACAGTATGGCTTTTAAATAGGGGGCAAAATTTATTGATTGATGATTGATTGAACTATTGACTATAATGAAGTGCAGGTGGTGACCATATCAGGTGAGAGATCAGCTAGCAGGAAGGCAGGAACGGAGGGAAGGAACCCTTTGTCATCGGCGTTCTGGAGGAAATGGCCATGGTAAGCACACACCTCTGTTGTAACTGCAGACCCCGGGGGTAACCGAGGAGGCAACCAGGAAAACTAGCCAGCAAGCTTAGTCTCCTAGATTCGTCTCGAAGGCACCATACCTCAAGCACTGGGCTTAGCGCCATAACTTGTTGACCACCCCACCGATACCACCAAACAAGCCCCAACTGAAAGAAAACAGCAAGTTAATGAAATCTAATGGGAGGGAAGAAGATTCTAGAAGAGAACTAAAAATCCCTCAACTAGCCTTTAAATAGGTTACAGAAACCCCTCCCCACAGCCTTTTCTAATTGGCTACCATGTTACACAATATTAACCCTATTGATGGCGGAAATGGGATGCCTGTGCAACCAGGAGTTTATCTTTCATGCCTATTTGGCATTCTCTCTATTTAGTGTGGAAGATAAGCCGCATTGGTCTTATCCCAATGACTGCCACAGCTCAGAAGCTCCCATTTATGCCAGACCCAGCAAAGAATCGTTTCTGATTTCAGAATTAAGAGTCCATAATGGGTGGCAGCCATGGCATGTCCCTTAATTCCCCTCAGTCATTATATACTTAGCATTTAGTGTTCACACCTAAGAATGAGTTAGGTGCAGAGAAATCCGAACCTATCTCACGTGTGCAGCCCCTAACGTGCCATAGAGTTACCTTAACTAACCGTGCATAGTTTAAGAAGGAAGCTACGCATGAAGATTTCCCCCCCCCCACCCTTCCAGCTAATCTAAATCCCTCCTCCTCCCATTTCAAACGAAACACTCTCCAGTTCATTATATGCGCCTCTTTCTTACTAATATACCTAACTGGTACCTAGATTGTGTAAATGTATTATATGCGCATGCACAGTAGGTACATTCTTAAAAACACGCACCTAAGAAACCGGAGCTTCTTAAGTATGAATCGGGTCCTTAGCCCTGAAGAAGCATTAGTGGTTGGGTCTAGAGATGGCTGTGTAATGAAGTTATGATGTTATGAAGCCTCGACCTGCAGCATGATGCACCATTCAAAATACACTATATTTTCCAGTAATTCTCTTTCCATAACCCTCTGCTGGAACCATATACAAAGGCAAAGGTGGCTCTATGCAGGAAGAGGAGCGCTGAGGGTCGGGACACAGCGTGCGAGATACACATGGCGGGTGGGCATATTTACTTAAATTGTACAGTAAGAGCTTGGCTTGACCCTTATGTACAATTCAGTATTCCAAGCAAAGAGGGCTTGTGGATGCAGGAGATGAGACAGAAGGTGCTTTAGTGCATAGCGAGCCCAACTTGCCCAACAAGGCAAGTGTGCATGAAAAAGAGTGAGACTGAGAAAGCAGAGGAAGGGGAAGAAGGCAGCTGGTAATATTATTGGACAGGATCCTTACTTGTAGTTCTTCTGTGATCAGATCTGTGAGTAATTGATGAATGAGAATCCCTAGTTGCAGGGCTGTGATATCCCGACATCTGTGGAATCTCCCTATTAACCACGTTCCTCGCTCTTTATGTTTTCCGACTTCTGTGAATGTAATATGGTGACGATACAGAAGTCTAGCTCGGGGCTCAAAAGGCCAGCATGTCTATACTGTACATCTAAGACCAAGTCAGGGTCACTTGTGTAACCCGGCCCCCTGTCGGGAGGTTCATCTTAATTAAGTACTTATAAATATAGAGCCGTATTCAGACCTACGGCCGCATATGCAATGCGTTTACTGATATGAACTACTGCGCATGCGCCGTAATTTCGTTATGCTATCTATGTTACTTTTTGCAACGTAGATTGCGTATACGCGGTCTTTAAGAGGTCTGAATACGGCCCATAGAGATTAGCAATAATAATAGAATGGCACCGGTCATTCTAAAACTTATTACATCTATTTAACATCACATATTTAAAAACATGTGGCCGTATTCACAAATCCGTTAGGTAAAGGTACGCAATTATACGCACCCTGACACTCCCACATGGACGGGTTTTCGGTGACTTACGCCTCCATAGGGCCCCCTTATCTCTACGTGTGTATATTGCTTACATACGTGCTTATGTAACTAAACGCACTCTCAAATGGTCATTTAAATGTCTCCCCCACCCACTTTCACGTAACTTTGTCCATACGGATTTCCGCACTTATGTCGCCAAGTGCGATTCACAAGAACTACCTAATGGACTGTGAATACAGCCCATGGTTTTTTTTTTTGTATATATTTTTTTATCAGTTTTAGCATTTCTAACATTTTTAACATCAAACCCCTTATATTGACAAAGTTGTTATATAATATACATATGTAAGAGCAAGTTTATTGTTCCACAAGGGAAAAATGATTTCAGAAATTAATATAAAATCACATGTATTTGTTGAATAAAATATATATATAAATGAATATAAATGAAAATAAATACACTAGAATATTACCAGAGATGTTAATAAAAGTGCAGCATCTGAAAAGTTCCATTTACAATTGTATTAATACAGATCTTATTTCATTTCTCCCCAATCCCCTGACGTTATATCTCCCTCAAATCTTCTCTCTGACAGGTTACAATCAGGATGTGTCTATAGAGATAGGGATGCAATAAAGCAGAACTTCTGCATATTTAAAAGCTTGGCATTGATTTTTATTCTTATATTGCTGAATTAGCATTGTTTGGTGACACAATGATAAAGGTTAATGGCCTCCTGGCTATCACAACAGTTCAGTAAATTAAGCAGCAAAACCAACAGCTCTATAGATCTAGTTTCTTCATTAAAATACAATTATCTGGTGAGTGATAGATAGTTGTCTATATTGTTATGTACATCCTCTGTCAGAAACTATGCACTGATTTCACTTATGAGACGTAGGGCTTGATCCAGACCTATGCCCGCCGTCTCTAGGACGGCGGGCGTAATCGTAAGATCGGCTGAAAAGCCGATCTGTGCATGCACCGGGCAGATGTTGCCCGGCGTCGCTATGGCAATGCCCGATCGTGGATCGGGCGTCCGTAGCACAATACAATTATGAGTGATAGATAGTTGTCTATATTGTTATGTACATCCTCTGTCAGAAACTATGCACTGATTTCACTTATGAGACGTAGGGCTTGATCCAGACCTATGCCCGCCGTCTCTAGGACGGCGGGCGTAATCGTATCGTAGGCTGAAAAGCCGATCTGTGCATGCACCGGGCAGATGTTGCCCGGCGTCGCTACGGCAACGCCCGATCGTGGCGTCCGTAGCAGCCCCGTAGGGACGCTGGAAGGGACGTCCCCCAGCGTCCCTGCGTTCAGGTTAGTGTAGGTGGGCAGGGGGAGGTGAGTTGGGTGTCAGCCCGGTGTGGGGGTCTCAGGTCAGTCTGTTGGGTCTCAGGTCAGTCATTTGGGTATCAGGCCGGTCAGATTGCTCTGGAAGTCAGTCTGTTGGGGGCTGGGACAGTCTTTTGGGTCTCAGGTCAATTTGTTGGGTGTAAGTTTAGTCTGTTGAGTTTAAGGTTTCAGCTCAAGTACATATTATGAGCCCGATCCTGTACTACAGCCGACAGAGGAATTGAGTACAGTGCTTACGTAATTCCCCTGTCTAGAAAGTTGTGCGTATGCATATGTAACGTATGTTAAGAACACCAGCTCTTACAAGAAAGGGGCTGTCCCCATTACGATTGTTGTATCTCCACCGTGAAGGCGGAGATATGGTAATGAGGGAACAGGGCGGGGTACGCCCTCTTATGATCAGGAATGCGGCCGTGAGTCCGCAAATATGATTGTAAATGTTACGATTGTGTCCAGATTTACTACCGAGAGCTACGAGGATGGCCGTAATGGCCTCGGGCGCCCGTAAGACGCATGTAGGTCTGGATCCGGCCCTATGTATTTATCTGTTGTGTGTGTTTGCTAAACTTTTAAATAGTTTTAAATGTAATTTTTTTTTTTAAATAAAAATTAAAAGCTAAAATTTCTCCCATGAGTGAAATAAATTATAGTTCAAAGTATCATAAATTAATAAGGGAATCACATCATCCCAGCAAATTCTGTTCCCATAAGTCACATGTTCTGTCCTGTGCTGGTCCCATGGGACGGCAGTAACTTACCCAGTCTTTGCATTGTTTGCCCGTCTATTCCAACAAACATTCATATGCGACCGGCAGATTTGGGGTAGCAGCTCCTTACTCTGACACCTCTTTCTCACCTCCATCCAGGGGTTTATAAACCTGGCTGTTACCTACTACACAGGGCGTGTTTTGTCAATGATTCTTATGTATTGTCTTGGTTTCTTCCTGACCATCTTCCGGCTTGACTTTTGTTATTGTTCCAGGATTCTTGCTGCTAACCTTGTCCTGTACACTGCTTCCATCCTTCATTCTCTACATTAGTAACCAACTGTAGGGACTAGGGACCAGATTCACAGATAAGAATGAAATAAGTAAGCGCGGATTCGCAAAAAATATACACCTAAGTTGCCAGACAAATCCCATGACGCTCCCATCATTCCTCCGTGTGCAAAAATCCATGCTACACCTCTGGCCTCATCCCCGTTTTAACTGAGGACAGCACCGAAAATTTAAGGTAGGGTTCATGAAACATAAGTTCATCTGGGCAAAGGGAATGGATTCCCCTCATACATAATTACAGCTGTAGACTAATGGGGAGTGTGGGTCCCCGTTGCAAAAGGTCCTATTTCGATTCGACCGTTCGCTCCCAGCCAGTTCCAAACTGTCTGGGTATCGATTGTTTATATCTGAACATGGTGCTCCGAAATGTAAGTAGCTATCCTATATCCACTCCCTAAGCTCCTATTTCGATTCGACCTTTCGCTCCCAGCCAGTTCCAAACTGTCTGGGTATCGATTGTTTATATCTGAACATGGTGCTCCGAAATGTAAGTAGCTATCCTATATCCACTCCCTAACCCTAAATCTCCCCCGCCCCCCGGCAGCCTAACCCTAAGTCTCTCCCCGCAGCCTAACCCTAAGTTCCCCGGAAAGGGTTACTCACCTATCCGATGGTCCAGCGGCGCCGCTTCTGAAAGTGAATGGGTGAGTATTATTGTTATTAATAATAATAATAATAATAATAATACAAATGTATAAAGTTGGGCTCAGATACAGATTTCCCATCCAAAACTTTGTTTATTTACCATTTAGCAGCAGCTGACTTCCTGCACAGATGAAACAATGGAGCTGATACCACCTATTCACAGGATGAGTTATACACTCTCTCTGTAGGACTCAGTAGACCCTATTATCTGATCTCTGCAGGAGCCAGTATTTGTAAAGTTTCATGATTTCTGAAGCCCCATTCAACTTTCCCTATAAGATGGACCCATCTTGTATGACTGACTTTTTCCTATTTTTGGGAAAGGTTTAAATGGGCACAATCATAATAATAATAATAATTATTATTATTATTATTATTATTATTATTATTATCATTATTATTTTTAACTATTAAATACAATACAATACAATACGAGGAACATACTTGCATTATAAGACTTTTAATGTAATGATACCAGGGTATAGAACTTTATACAGTATAACTGGCAATGATGGCTAAATATAAATAAAATTAATTTCTGTCAGTGTTTTTTATGAGAAAACTTGCCTATTTAAGACATTCTATGCATTCACTCATCCATTCAGGTGAAACACATTAATTTGTTTTGTGGGTTCCTAATAGCCTCCACATTGCTTCTCATTAAACCCAGTTCTGTCTGTTACCGAAATATCTCTGGCAGACAACTCCAATATAATTATTTGCAGATGTCTTTGCACCATCCAAATATAATCAACATTAAGTAAAAGTTACAAAAATCACAATACATCATTTCTCCTGAGAAAGTTTTGAAATGCTAACAATGTTCTGCACATATTTAGGTCTCTGTTATATTTGTTTTATAGCACAGTAACTTTTGTGTTTGTTTAGGGTTTTTTTTATGCTAGAGGCTAGCCTTATAATTACTGTGATTACAGCTACCCCTGCAGAGTGTTCACAAGCAACCAAAGATGCTGTACTTAAGGATGCTGGGATTTCAGCTTCCCAGGGCTCCACTAACACCTATCGCTCATTATAATGTGATACACTGTGAAATCACTTTCCATATTATTACATGGATTGTACAAATGTGTTATATCAATGTACAGAACGTTATAATCAACATAGACATCATGGGAACACTGATATGATGAATCCTGGGAATGTCGTTACAGGCAGAAATAATTATAGGTAACAGCTAAAAATAGCCAAAGATGAAGCAAACATTTTATGTAAAATAACATTTTTAATAACAAAATATGTACTTATTGTATCAATGAGTAAATATATTGTAAGATCATGTTTGCAGAAAACTGAAATAGAATCAATGTATTGTACCTTAAATGGACTTTAAGTGGAGAACTGTTCTCCTATATACTGATCTCAATGGTGCACAGTGTCACTGGCATCCAGGTCTTAAGCTGGGTACACACGTGTCCAATCCTCTCCAGATCCAACTCCCAACCAGACTGTTTGCACAATCTTACAGTAGACCAAGTTCAAGAATACAACACCCAATCCATGATACCCACTTGTTCAACTTAAAAGCAGACCTGCAACATCCAGCATCTGCTGAAACCACCCTCTGACAGGATCCTGTAACTGTACACACTGTTCCCATCTTTGCCAGGCCAATGGTCGCATTGCATGATGTCAGAATCAGGAAAATAACCGTATAAAGCAGCCATAGGAGTGTATGCACTTGTAAATTGGTCAGGTGATTGGCGGTTGGATTTCCTCATTTAGCTAGAACAGGCCACATTACAAGCGGGCGTGTGAAGTTTAGCCTTGACGTTGATGAGTTGCGTGTAGTGTAGTCTGTTGGAAACAGTTGAGCATAAATTCTTATCCCTCATCGCAGGCCGAGGTTCAGATGCTCCGTTGGATTGTTCTGAAATCCTTGAAAGTGATTCTAATCTGGGGGGTAGGCATAGTACTGAGCCAGAATGGACTTTGCAGCTCTGTGTTTACACCAGCGGGGGCGCAAGAATGCTTTAAAGTTAATAGAATTTTGTGTAAATAATTCTGATCTGTCCACGTTCCCTGATAATCACGACAGCATTAAATAATTAATAAATAAATAGTGGTTAATGTTCATTTGCAAAAGGACCAATGGGCTGGATCCAGACTTAAGTAAGTGCTTGATATTTGTTACTCCTGGGCTAAACCATGGTGATTTCAGGGGGAGTCAAGCTAATTGTATTCTTTGCATGCAGGGATATATCTTTGAATTGCTTACTGCACACAGATACTGACCAGCTTTACTATCACACTGTTATTTATCACCTCTCATCTCTCATACTATTATATTATTA
>WWET01006540.1:1518-13431 GCA_011038615.1 Limnodynastes dumerilii
GAACACCTGCTGTGCAGTAAAGTGGGGTTTCCAATGCGTGTAATACATGTGAGGTATATTATCATAGCTGCAAACATTTTGGCAAACGCGCCAAATAAGCTCCACTGCGTCCTGCCCAAGCTCTTCCCCTGACCCGCCCACAATGTCATACTGCACGAGGCAAAAATGACCCCTAGCATTTGTGTGTGTGTGTGTGTGTGTTTGTTAGGGAATTAGACTAATGTGGCAGAGGTTGATGTATGTAAAATTGTGAAGAGCTAGTCCTGTTCTGATATTTTTTTATAGGTGATTTATAAGTTACTTCTTTCACACAGTAAAATAGTAGTTTTATATTGAAGGAACAGATGTAATAGTAATAGCAGTGTACAATGCATTAGTAGAGCACGAGCACATTACACAATGTACAGAGCCTGTGTCAGTGCATAAGCACTGTTGTATTTGTAGTGACTCATTCACCATTCCCACCTGCTTTCCTTATCCAGCACAGGCCAGGACCATCTAACTCAGTGATGGCTAACCTGTGACACTCCAGGTGTTGTGAAACTACAAGTCCCAGCATGCCTTGACTGCAAAAGCATAGCGGATACCTGACAAAGCATGATGGGAATTGTAGTTTCACAACACCTGGAGTGTCACAGGTTAGCCATCACTGATCTAACTCCATGTCAGTCCAGATCACATGGCGGCTAAGCCACGCCCCTTTTGAATAAAAAAAATGTGCTCATTTTTCAATATTTTTTTTCATTTTTCAATCTAGGGAGTTTCTTGGCAACCAGAACCCCCCCCTGGGTGCGCCACTGCTGTGCAATATAAATCAATTACATTATCCCTTGACAGTTGTTCTGACTTTAAAGGGGTAGAACTGACTTCCTTGTCACAGAGACACCTCTACCAATTGTGTGCCCAGCCTCCGTGTGTCCCTTATATGTGTCCAGCTTTCTTTTGTGCCCATTTATATGTCACCAAATAAATAAAAAACAAATGGCCACAGTCTGATTAATACATTCAAATTCCAGAGCGCTAGTAACAAGTTGAACTCTCTGCCTTAGAGCCACAAAAAGGAGAAACAACAAGAAATGTACTAGTCAGCGTTAGGCAGGACAAAACAATCAGAATTCAGAACTGTTAAAAAATTTGAAATTTATTTAATTGACACCTAAGTATTGAAAGCATAAAATGCATTAAAAATCACAAATTTATAAGAGGCTAAACATTCAACATGCAAATATCTTAGCAAAACATTCCATTGAAAAAAATGTATAGAGCAAATTGCGAAGTAAGCAGCTGAGGGTTATTTTACTGGGCACAAGGGGCCATAGTTCCAGTATTAGAATTCCAATAGCAAATGGAGCCAAAATATATAAATGGATTCCACAGTCGCTAAACTTCAGATAGATAAATTCCAATAGATAATTAGGTAGATGATATGATCAGTCCCATACTCCAGTGATATGCGGTAACTATATATCCTATATTGACTATTGCTAATGGTGCTCTACAGGAGGCTACATTGTGGTTAAACTGTCGGTCTTTGGACTGAGCTTTTCATCTTCCCAGTAATCAAGTTTGGAAGTTATCTATCTGAAGTTCATATATATATTTAATACCTGCATTGACTTTTGATACTGGTGCTTTTTAGGAGGCTACATTGTTGCTAAACTGTCGTTCTTGGGACTGATCATATCATCTACCTAATTATCTATTGGAATTTATCTATCTGAAGTTCAGCGAATGTGGAACCCATTGATATTGTCACACCACGCGGCAGAAGCCGCACTACTTACTGTTAAGAGACGCATGCTTACCTGCTCCACGCGCCTGCTCTGGTCCCCTCGGTGCGGCTTGCGCGGCTTCCGGCGCTCTCCTCGCTCTGTGCGTGCGCCCGCCGTCCTGCCGCATAGTCGCTTCCCTGTGCTAGGGATGCTTATTCTGGTCTCCCTGCGGCTCGCGGCTAGCGTCGGAGCGTTGCTTAGCAACTCCACTCTGGCCTATCTGAGCCTTGGCGCGCTCTCCTAGCCCTGCCATTGGCCAGCACTGGTTTAAAGGGCAGCTCTGCCTCTTTGCCAGTGCTGGTTATAGTTCTGCCCTGCAGCCCTGTGATCAGCTCTCTTGTGTGCCTAGTTCTAGCCCTGTGCTGCTCTAGTGAATTGACCGTTGAGAGTCCTCCTTTCCTGCCCAGTATCCTTGCCTCACCTACCTACCTGTTACCTACCTCTTCGGTCCTCCCTCCTTGCTTGTACCTACCCACCTGGTTTGCCCATACCTACCTGCGTGCCTGTGTTTGTGATTCCGCAAGGGATCATTCTGTGTGTCTGAAGGTTAAAAGCCCCAGTGCGTCCCGTCAGTCCTGTCTACCTTCTCAGTCCTCAGTCTATTGTTATTTGTTAATCGTTGTCAGTCCTGGTCAGTTCTTTCTGTCCAGTCACGCCTCCCGCTTTACTTGTCGTCTGTTACTATTGTCCACAGTCGGGTGTTTACTACTTACCTTTCCACGAGTTCAAGTTCAACAGGGGACGACCACGCCGTCAGGGGTTACCCAGCCCATCCCCACCTTCAGCTCTGGTGAAGACCCCCTGATTGGTAAAGACTCCGACCCCAGGAAGCTTGCTTGTTCACCCTTTGGGTTCCTTATGGTGTCACTCCGGTTCCATACGGGTAAGCCCGGAGTACCTACTCAATTCTTGTGGGACCACTCCGGTACTCCTAAGGTAAATCCGGAGTGTCCTTACATTATAACCAGCCATTTAAAAGAGAATTACCAGAGGAAGAAGGAACCTTCTCTACTTTTTCTTATCCTCTCACCATTCTCCAGTGCCTCCTTCATTATTATGGATCCCACCATGTCTGAAGCAATAAAGGCCCTCATTACCCAAGTTTCTCATTTGGGCCAAATGGTCCAGAACCTTACCTCTAAGGTGGAGTCCCAGGATCAGGCTATTGCGGCCTTGCATGCTCAGCCACCCCCGCCGGATCCTCCACAACCGCAGCAAGATGTGAAGACTCCACTTCCCGACCGCTTCTCGGGCAATCGGGCAAATTTTCGTCTATTCAAGAATAGCTGCTTGCTGTACTTCCAGCTGAGACCCCACGCATCAGGCTCTGAATTCCAGAAGGTGGGACTGATTATCTCTCTCCTCCAAGGTGAGCCACAGTCCTGGGCATTCTCGCTTGGTCCGGATCACCCTGCCCGCCAGTCAGTGAACGGTTTCTTCGAAGCTATGGGGGTTATTTACGATGACCCGGATCAAGAAGCCACCGCAGAGACCAAGATCCGAGTCATCAGACAAAGGCGAAGGTCGGTGGAAGAGTTTGCCGGGGAATTCCGTACTTGGGCCACCCTGTGTCAATGGAATGACCCAGCCCTGCGCTCTCAATTTAGTCTTGGCCTCTCTGAAAGCATCAAGGACGCCTTGGTCCAATATCCTACTCCTGAATCTCTGGAAGATTTAATGAAGTTGGCGATTAAGATTGACCGTCGCTTCGAGGAGCGCAGGTTGGAGCGGAATCTTGTACCTTCTCCTTCTTCCTACTCGCCACCTCGTTCTCTAATGGTGGATGAGGAGCCGATGCAACTAGGGTCCTTCAGGCTGTCCAGGGAAGAGAAGGATCGTCGCCGCACCTTGGGACTTTGCCTTTATTGTGGAGGAAAGGCACACATGGCAGATAACTGCCCGAAGAAGTCTAAGAGGTTGGGAAACGACTCCTTCATATGAATGGGGAGGTAATTCGTCTGGATTTTAATCTCATTTCCTCCACTAATTCGCTGCTAATCCCTGTCGTTCTCAAGGTCCGACAAGATTCTTGGAACACTCAGGCCTTTGTTGATAGCGGTGCTGCCGGGAATTTCCTGGATTCCACTACGGCCAACAAATGGGGGATCTCTGTCAAGCCGCTTCCAGTGCCTATCACAGCATGTGGTCTCAATGGGGGACCACTTCCTGGAGGACGAGTAACCCATATCTCAGAACCTGTACAGCTCTTCGTGGGATGTTGTCATTTGGAAGAAATTTGGTTCTTCATTATTTCTTCGCCTACTGCCAAAGTCGTTCTGGGCTATCCTTGGCTTCAAAAACATAATCCGGAGATTGACTGGTTCAATGGGAGATCGTTCGTTGGAGAGAGTCGTGTAATCCCTGTCTGCAGCTTCCACTCCGAGTCAACCTTACTAGCCTGGCTGAACTTCCCCCTCAGTATTAGGACTTTTGGGATGTGTTTTCTTTTTTTTTCTTTTTTTTTCTTTTTTTTTCATCAATATTTTTATTGATATTTTACAAGGGGTAGGGGTACAGAAAAAAAAAAAAGGTAGGGAGGGTAACAGGTGAAATACACAAGTATAGGAACATACAATGAAAAAACAGTAATCAGAGCAATCATCGGGCAAACACATTAGACAGAGGGTACAATGGTAGATACCCATTTTAACTTTTCTAATGGCTCAAATCACAGGTGTAAGTTATTCATTTAAGCTAAATGGTAACGGGACAGTTGGGTAAGCCGCTGGGTTCGCCCATAGGTCCTCTCCTGAACCTTTGTAGTCTCGCCAGGCAGCCCACTTAACTATGGGTGAGGACACGTCACCAGAGTAGGGAACGGCCTCCGTTTCCATTATAAAACTACAATGGACTTTGGCACAAATTTTAGCCAAGGAGGGTGGATTGACATCCTTCCAGTGCTGGGCTATCGCCGCGCGCGTGGCAATTAGTATTTGGCCAACACCACCACATATCTAGTGTCTTTTGGGACAGACAGAGGGAAAAACTGGAGTAATGCAAGCACAGGAGAGGGCGCAACATTCACATTTAGCACCCTGTTGATTAATTGAAACACTGCGTTCCATAGCTGCTGAAGGATAGGGCACTCCCAGAATATATGAAGCAGAGTACCAATTTGGCCACAGCCCCTCCAGCAAAGCTTTGATTGCGAGGGCCATATCCTGTGTAGTTTATCTGGAGTTAAATACATACGCTGCAGTAGTCTGACATGCATTTCAGCGTGATTGACATAGCGTGACATCACGTGGGAGGTCTTATGAACCGCCATCCACTCCTTTTCTGAAAGCGATACCTAGGTCCTGCTCCCATAGGTTGTGGGACTTAGACTTACTAAATCCAGGCGGGGAGGTAAGCCGCCGGTACCAAAATGATACTCCGCCTTTCCCCCCTCCATGTTTAAGTTTGAGCAGTAGGGGATCAGGAGGTGGTTGGAGCACTCCCCGAGTTTTAATTAGGGAGGAAATCCAGTGTTTAAGTTGCAAATACTGGAAGTAATCAGACTGCGGTAAGGAATATTGATCGCAAAGGGATGGGAAAGGAATCAAGGAACTGCCTACCATAATGTCAATTAGGGATTTAATCCCATATCTAGTCCATCCTGCTGCCCTCCAGTCTGGTATCAATTTGGCGACAGCCTGTAGAGATAAATTATTTGTGAGAAGTAGCATTTCCGATGCTAAAAAGGGCATGTTGTCCCAAATTTTCAGTGTGTCGCGCGTGGATGTTAGCATAAGAGAGCTAGACGGACGGATAGATTTAGGTGTCCAGATAGAGTCCTCCAGGGGGTACTCCGGGTACATGGCTCATTCAATGTTCACCCATGGCTTTACCCAAGAACATACAGCCCAGTCATGAATCGACGCAACAATACAGGCCTTTTGGTATTTAGCTAAGTGGGGAAGCGCCACCCCTCCGTGTTGCTTGGGCAAAACCATCGTGGACCAGGCTAATCTGGAGGATCTATTTTTTCAGACATAGGAAAGCATGAGGGAGTGGAATTTGGACAAGAAAGCTTGGGGCCAAATATAGGGTATTGTGCAGAAAAGATACATTAGTTTTGGGATGAGCATCATTTTAAAGGCTGCGATTCGTCCTAACCATGAGATCTCAAAGTTAATCCAAAGTTTCGCTAAGGTGTTCAGGTGTAGTAAAAGAGGGGCAGCGTTAAGAGCAAAAATTTTGGAAATACATGAAGGAATTTGGATGCCCAGGTAGGGGATCTGCGTTGTTTGCCAGTTAAACGCAAACCTATGGTGGAGTTTGTTAAGTAGAGATTCAGGGATATTAAAGGGCAGTGCATCCGACTTGGTCGTGTTTAATTTGTAATAGGAAGCTTGAGAATAACTCAAGAGAAGGGCCTGAAGTTCATGCAGAGACTCCCCCGGGTGGGACGTGAAAAGCAGGATGTCATCAGCAAATAGGCATAGTTTATGGTTGAGGCTCCCACATCTAATCCCTGGGAATTTGGGGGAGGCACGTATCAAGGAGGCTAAGGGCTCTATCGCTAAGACAAAAATGAGTGGGGACATAGGGCAACCCTGTCTGGTGCCATTGGTAATATTAAATGGATGGGCCAAAAAGCCGTTGCTAAACACTCTAGCGGAGGGGGCAGAATATAAAGCCAGCATGGAATGTAAAATTTTGTCTCGAAAGCCGTACTTACAGAGGGCCTCGTGCATAAAAGACCAATGGAGCCTATCAAAGGCCTTTTCCGCATCGAGGGATAGAAGGACGCACTGCTCCCCAGTACGAGAAATATATTCAATGAGGTTTAACACCCTACGCGTGTTGTCCGACGCTTGGCGCGATGGGATAAAGCCTACCTGGTCCGGATGGATCAGATGGGGGAGGAGGGGGCAAATACGATTAGCCAGGAGTTTTGCATAGATCTTCACATCAGAGTTCAGTAAGGCTATGGGCCTATAGTTTTTACAGAGGGATGGCTCCTTACCCGGTTTTAAAATGGTAATAATCTGAGCCTCCAACATTTCTTTTGGGAAGGAGCCACCCTCAGAGATGGAGTTGTAGAGGTTGAGTAGTAGAGGGGACAACTCCTCTGCAAATATTTTAAAGAATTCATTAGTGAAGCCATCCGGACCAGGTGACTTAGCCTTCGGGAGCTCTTTAATAACCCCCGCCAATTCGTTGGGAGACCAAGGGGTACACAAAGAATCTATATCTAGTTGCGTGAGCTGTGGGAGTTGTAGGCTGTCCAAAAAACCTTTAATAGAATCCGGGGTTGTTTGAAATGTGGAGGTATCACTGCTCAGGTTATATAGGAATAATAGTTTGTGAAAGCGTTTGCAATATCAGCCGGGTTGATGATTCTGGTCCCACCCGAGGAGTCTAAAAACCTTATCCGATTTTGCGCATGCTTTGCACGAAGCTTCCGCACAAGCATTCTACCCGCTCGATTCCCGGCCAAATAAAATTTCTGACGCAATTTAGTAAGGGCCGCTCTAGTGGTGGCTAACAGTAATTTTTGGAGGAGACTTCTTGCTTCCGCTAATTCCTTCCGAAGGGCTTTAGACGTGCGGGTTTGATTTAAGTGGTCTAATGAAGAGATTTTGGCCTCCAGATTACTAAACATCTGCTCCCTCTGCTTTTTCAATCTAGCCCCAATCTGGATCGCCACCCCACGCATCACAGCCTTTAAAGAACACCAGTGATTTGTTATAGAGGTATCCGCAGGGTTGTTGGTTTGGAGGAACATCTGTAGCGCCTCCGCTAGTTCTTGCTTAGCCTCTACGGAGGTAAGCAAGTGTGGAAGGAGACGCCACTTGCGCGGTGGTCGCTTAGCGAGGTGTCGCTCCCAGTGCCATAACAGGGGAGCATGGTCCGACCACGTGATTGGTAAAATTTTGACTGAGCGTGATTGCTGCAGAGTCCACTTGTCAGTGAGAACGAGATCTATACGTGAGTAGGAGTTGTGCACATTAGAGAAATATGTAAAATCTCTGCCTTTTGGATCGTGCACTCTCCATATGTCGTAGAGATCGTATTCCGCCAACAATTTTCGAAACACAAGCGACAGAGCAGACACGGCTGGAGGCAGGGGGGCGGGTGGGGCAGGAGATTTGTCTATTTTTGGGTCTGGTACTACATTGAAATCACCTAATAATATCAAGTTGCCTTGTCTATGCTTTTGGACTAACTCACAGAGATGTCGCAGGAAAGGGACCTGTCTGGAGTTAGGGGCGTAAACCACAACCAGAGTGAGTAGAGCATCTTCCAGGGTCCCTGTCAGAATAAGGAATCTACCACCTTTATCCGCAGGGGAGAAAGGGGGTATATGCGGTAAAACAAAATTTAGGGGGCATCAGGGCTAACGCCCACCCGTGTAGTCACACTAGAGTATATATGCAAATCGTCTACAAGAAAAGCATAGTATAATGTAGAACAATAAAACACAAGTTAAGCAATAAACAATGTACATTGATCCTACAAAACATCTAGCAGGATATAAAGACAATAACTGTGAAACTAAGTAAAAGTATATGCCTGGCTAAGAGGCTTACTACTAGGTAGTTGCTAGAAAATAAACAGATACTGAGCAACAGGCTACAGAGAAAATGTATGGCAAGAGAAGTCCCAGTACAACCTGATTTGAGGCGGAGTGGAGACGTTGGAGGTGTTGGAGTCACCCCACCCTGGTCCATTCCAGCTGGAGTGGGTCAAGTGAACGGGTGGGAGGCCTTGGTGGTGGAAAGTTCCATTCCTCCAATAGCTTGGCTCCTTCCTCTAAGGTGGAAACGGCGTGAGTAGAGTTATCGTAGTGGATTAGAAGTTTCACAGGATAGCCCCAATGGTAGGGGACAGCTTTGTCTCGCAGGATCGACGTGATGGGGTGGAAGGACCGGCGTTTCGCTAGAGTAACTGCTGAAAGATCCGGAAATAACTGGAGACCTCCTAACACAGCGGAGTGGTCTTCTCGTCTGGCCTGTTGGAGTAGTTTTTCCTTGATATGAAAAAAGTGTAGACGGAGAAGAACATCCCTCGGTGAGCTACCAATGGGGATACGAGGTTTCGGCAGTCTGTGGATCCTGTCGATAAGCAGGTCTTAGGTTGAGGCGTCCGACAAAATCTTGCGAAAGAGGTCTAAAGCAAATGCGGAAGATCTTTGTTTAGGACGGAATCGGGTATTCCCCTGATTTTAATATTGTTACGACGAGAGCGGTCCTCCATATCTGCCACCTTGTCACGCAGCTGGGATACCTCTGTTTGGAGCACATCATGCGCATTGATTAAGTCGTTGTGAGAAGCGACCAACTCCCCCATTTTGGTCTCCAGATGGTCGGTGCGATCGCCTATCTCAGACACTTCTTTTCTAATTTCCTTAACAGCCGCTTTCATCTCCGAGGAGAGGTCAGATTTGAAGGAGGCAAGGAGATTATAGAGAGTTTTCCCAGTAAGGGGTGCATCCAGGTCAATCTCAGGCTCCAAGGTCCTCGGGGAGGAGGGCATCGACCCACTAGGGTTAGGGGAGGCTGGCTTTGGGGGAGGGGCCTCTTGGGAGGAAAGTTTAGTAGAAGACTTGGTGGAATGTGATACTGGGAATCGCACCGATGGAGGAAGCGGGGCCGGTTTGGAGCGCTTCGGAGCCATGGCCATGTACTGAATAGGAATCAAAATTCAGGGTTTTTGTTTTTTTTTTGTTTGTTTTTTTTGTTTTTTAATTATTTATATATATTTTCTCCTTGTTTGCTCTTCTGCCTCAACTCACGGATGCCGGTCCTAAGGCTTGGGAACAGACTCCTGCCAGATGAGGATAAATTCAGATGTATTAAGGCATATCAGTGCCCATTGTCTTGTGCATATGATTGCTTGAAGGGTGTCCAAGACTACACAGGTGGTCGGTAGGTGGTTGATCAGAACATGTTTGAAAGGCGTCAGTCAAAGCAAATATTTGTAAGTATATATATATCCCCAGGGGCCTCCGAAGGGTAGAGTACCCAGCAGGTATTGCCGTGGGTGCTTGTGGGGTGCCACTTAGAGCCTTTAGTAAAGCGCCTGCACAGGTGCACACAGGTGGGTGCTGAAATGTCCGGGGGTGAGGTAGTCCAAGTGGTTGGGGTATGCCCAGGGATAGCCCTAGGCAAGGGAGGGGTCCAAGACCCACTGGCAGCTAGTGGGTTCCCCCTGCTCAGTAGTGAGAGTGGCAGAAAAGAGGAGCCGTATGGCAGCTTTAGGCAAAGGAGGCCCAGAGAGGGGTCGACCCTGGGGTGCACAAATGGACAGTCCAGATGGGGCTCAATTGGTGTGTGAGCCAGCAGCTGAAATATTGCCCCTGACAGCTGGCCCTGAGATGATAGTTGAGAGGAGCAAAGTCCAGACTCCCCAAGTAGTACCCCAGCCCAGCCAATAGATCGCCCAGGCCGAGGGCCTTAGGGTTAATGGAGCTAATGGGTGGAGGGCTAGGCTAGAAACCCCCTGTCCAAGGCCACCAGCGGCTTTAGTGACGGGTGGCCGGGAAGGGAGGCCTCAGGAGTGTCCAGACAGTCTTTCCAGTGTGCCCCGACCGTGCTACTCACAAGTCTCTCTGAAACTGCCCGCCCACGCGCCGGCGGTCCCGGGGGGCTCCTATGCTGCGATTCAGCTAGGGGGAGATGAAAGCCACTCTCCTGCTGCTCAGCTTGGGTGAAGGTCCGAGGCGGTGGAGATCAACTCCGGCAGTGTAGCAGGATCCAAGATGGCGGCCCCGCCGAGAGTCTCCGGAGCCCGCGGCCGCCGACACCCCAGGCGCGCCGAGCAGGCAGCAGCGTCTAGGAGATCCACTTGGGTCAGGCTCTGCTGGGGACCCTCTCAGGAGTATCCGCCAGGGATCAGTTGAGCCAGGTAGCCCAAGGACCCGCGGCGCCGGAGGATGACCGCTACCACGTGCGGCGCCGGCCTTCCGTGTGGGCGCTAAGTTGCGGTCCCAATCCTGGTCCCAGGGGACCTCAGGGGGTCCAGGTGGGAGGCTGGGGGTCCCAGATGGGGTTCGGTACCCGTAAAAAAGAGTTTTAGTGGCGTAGGTGAGGAGCTCCTAAGGCTTGCGTCCACTCTCTACTGCAGTCAAACCACGCCCCGGGATGTGTTTTCTAAGAAGGAAGCGGACAAGTTACCTCCTCACCGTCCTTATGATTGTCCCATCGACCTCCTCCCAGGAGCTACTCTCCCCAAAGGGAGACTATTTTCCCTCTCTATCCCAGAGACTGGAGCCATGGACACATGTGTTACAGAAAATCTGGAAAAGGGATTTATTCGTCCTTCATGCTCCCCGGTAGCCGCAGGATTCTTTTTTGTAGCCAAGAAAGATGGTTCCTTACGTCCCTGTATCGACTACAGAGCTTTAAATAAAATCACTGTCAAGAACAGATACCCGATTCCACTTATTTCTGACCTCTTCGACAGACTCAAGGATGCTCGCATTTATTCCAAGATCGATCTCCGGGGCGCTTATAATCTTATAAGGATTCGAGAAGGGGATGAATGGAAGACAGCCTTCAATACGCAAAGCGGTCATTACGAATACCTAGTCATGCCCTTTGGTCTGTGTAATGCGCCAGCTGTCTTCCAGGATCTCATTAATGACGTTCTCAGAGACTTCCTCGGTTCATTTGTCATCGTTTACCTGGACGATATTCTCATTTATTCTCGTTCCATTCAGGAGCATCGTTCTCATGTACGGCAAGTACTTCAAAAGTTACGTGAAAATCAGCTATACGCTAAGCTCGATAAATGTGAGTTTGAAGTCTCTGAAGTTTTGTTCCTGGGATACCTCATTACTCCTCAAGGGTTCTCAATGGACCCCGCCAAGGTTAAGGCTATCTTGGAATGGGCTCAACCAACCGACTTGGCGGCTATCCAAAGATTCCTGGGATTCGCAAATTTTTATAGAAGATTTGTTCGACAGTTCTCCACCTTAGTCACACCAATCTCTGATCTAACCAAAAAAGGAGCAGATACTGTTAACTGGGGGAGTCAGTCCCCGGTTAGAAAACGCGATTTTCGAAAATTTCTATTCATACCGCTAAATATCGAAAGTATATATTTCGAATGCGCTCGATTGCGAATATTCTCAATTGCGAAATAGCTCTACAGCGAATATTCTCGATTTCGAATAATCCCAATTGCGAATATGTTTCTATTTCGAATTTTT
>WWET01006541.1:8080-20384 GCA_011038615.1 Limnodynastes dumerilii
TTTCTTCTGTTTATTGTGAAACACCTTGAAAATTCATTAAAAATACTTGATTTAAAAAAAAGTGTTCTCCCATTGCTGCTCTTCATGGTTTTGCTCAGATCTACAATTGCACCTGTTTAGCCTTTAAAAAAAGGAGTAATTGCAGCTCTTGATCACCCCACAGTAAGTCTACTACCATCAAGTCATATTATGATTGCTAAAATTGTGCTATGTTATCTGATGTTGCTATATATATAAACCTTTAAATAAATACATGTATTGTGCTCGTCTTCTAGGCTGATGTCATATAACATGACCACACATTCAATATGTATTAATTATTTAACAAACAGTTTGAGATGCATATATGTATTATTTACAGCTTTACATTTTTTTATTAATAGATGGCAGGATTTCAATTGCTCATTCAAAAAGTGGTCGAGCGACAATGGTTTAGTTAGGAGCATCCTGAGGTACCTTTTCCAGATAGTCTTGACCTGACTGAGCTGGAGTTGCTTAGAATGGGAGTGGTGACCACAGGGGAAGTGGTAGGACTGGTAGATCTGGATTCCGCCAGTGGTAAGAGTCTAGTGTAAAGAATTTATGAATAAATAAATAAATAAATAAAATAGATGTATTAGCCGGCCTACCTTTCCCGAATAAGACTTAGTCCCTACCTGCACCTGACTACCACCCAAGGTGCAATCACAGAAACTCACAGTTGATGGAGTTCAAGAGCGGAATCTTAAGCACTCCTCAGGGCTCGGAGCCCTACATGTGATGGACCTTGCCTGGGCTTTCAGCACATTTCCTCCCTACTGTTCTGGAGAAGGGGGTTCCCTGAGTTTGCTTGGGCTCTCCATTATTTCTTGGTACCAATTTTAAGGTCACTTCCGATATTAGAGTTTCAGTGGGCTCAGCAGATCTAGAGTTGCCACTATACACTATTCTCCTAACTAGGACCAACAGGTTCATTGCAGGGTTATGCTGCTGATAGGAAAATATTTTAATTGAACACTTGATACTCACCTGGACATCTCTACAGGAGCCCATAGATGTATCTGCAAGATATTAAAAAAGGTAAGATGCACCTTACATGACCACTAACTGGCAGACCCATGGTGAACCCATTACCCTAGGGACCATGACTGCACTTTATTTTCACAACTGAGACATGCATACCTTATTTGTATATTTTTTTATTGAGCATAGATCTCTCCACCTCATAGCCTCTGCTTCCATAGGGCAAATTACTTGCCACTGTCTACACTACTATGACCCTTTCAGACCTGCAGGCAAATGGTGGAATTGGCGGTTTAATGAGCTGTTTACTTTAAGTCAGCCATTGAGGACTACAGAGCATTTTATATTACAGACAATGGGCCTGATCCAGAACAACGCTTCGAAGCGAATTTACGCGTGGCGGACACGTAAAATGGCTGTTTAGAATGCACTGCGCATGTGCATCATAGAAAATACGCACATTCACGTAGCGTAATTGTGAACGTATGGGCCATTCACGTATGTTTCACGTAAATACTTACGTGTGGGCGTGCCAAATTTACGTTACTCGAAAATACATGTGAAATATGTGAAGTAGGCGGGGGG
The DNA here is from genome assembly GCA_011038615.1 of Limnodynastes dumerilii. NCBI lineage: Eukaryota > Metazoa > Chordata > Amphibia > Anura > Limnodynastidae > Limnodynastes > Limnodynastes dumerilii. The sequence continues at coordinate 9,668 of WWET01006541.1, forward strand.
TGGTATTTAAAGTGTACAGTATGGGTGTGCTTAGCTGCGTAAATTCGTGCAGCCCATAAGTATGTGTACGTATGACAGCGGTTACGTTGGCAAAAGTTAAGGTAGGGTTTGGGAAGCGTATCTTGACAAAATACGTCTGTGCAAGGGGTGTGCCGAGGGGAGTGTAGTGAACTTACGCACACGAAAATACGCTCCGCGAATAAACGTACGGCACACGTAGTTCTGGATCTACCCCAATATCTCACAGTTTACGGTATTGGAGGAAAATAAATGTGTAGTTAGAGAGGGTTTGTATTAAATTTGAGACATACCTTAAACGGCAGAAAGAAGTAAAGAAAAATGCTCTTTGTAAAGATTAAAGCTCTAGAACTTAGCCATAGGATGATGTTAGACCAGTCCACTTTAGGTGAACTATCAAAAGCCTAATCATCATTTACCATGCTCTGCAAAAAAAAAACATAAACTTGCGGCGTGGCGTTGTAAATATTGATATTTCCAGTTTGTGAATAAGACAGGTAGAATGCTTGCTAGAGCCTACAAAAACCTATGGTAAAGCCCAGGGATTCATTTCCAAAATTAAAGACTCTGCAGAGACCCTCGATCATGACAAGTCAACTATAACCACTAATTTCCGTGACTACTACCGTTCAGTGTATTATATTCCTTCTCTGACCACCTTATATGAGGTTGTGGCTGGGCAGCTGCAGATATATGTGTTCTTTAACTTCAATACATTTTTATTCAAGTTTTAGTGTAAAGGGGGGGGGGTACAGAATAAAGAAAAAGGGGGGGAGGTACAGACTAAAGAAAAAGGGAGGGGAACAGGGGAGGAGGTACATCCTGAGTTACAGCATTTTAACAGTGGAACAATACATACCACAGTATACTGAGTCAAGGAATAATTGGGAGAGACTAAGGTATAAGTATAAGAACAAAACAATACCTAGGATCATAATTACACATTTCAACCCTGTACAGCCACACTTTATTAAACTGACAGAAGACAACTCAGGAGACTAGAAATCTGGTACATGACTACCTAAACTGACGATGACTGTTGTCTACTTTACTCTTGAATATAATCTGACCAAGCAAGCCATTGGAAGAGGGGAGAATTAGCGGATACACGATACTTTGCAGTTAGGGTTTCCATGGTGAAGCTAAATGTAATTTTAGCTATTATTTTAGAAAGGGAGGGAGGGTCCGAGGCTCTCCAGAGTTGTGCTATAGCAGCTCTGGCTGCAATCAATATGTGACCTAGGAGGTAGTGTTTTTCTTTGGCCAGGTCGGGAGGTTAAATGTGAAGTAAAGCCACCTGTGGAGACAGTGAAATGTCATGATTTAACACCCCAGAGGCTAATGAGAACACCTCTGCCCAAAGTGGCTGAAGTTAAGACAGGCTCAAAAGACATGCAGCATATCTCCTGTCAAGCCACATCCCCGCCAGCACAGTTTAAAATGGGCACCCATATTGTGTGTAATTTTGCTGGGGTAAAGTACAGTCTGTTAAAAAATTTTATACACATTTCCACATGGTTAGCACACCTAGATAATCTAAAAGACTGAGCCGAAAGCTTCACCCACTGTTGCTGGGACAGTGTAATTCCCAAGTCCCTCTCCCATTGGACTTGTAGAGGTGGTTTACCCAAGGTAAGGCTTGAAGATAATAAACTCCCATACCAGAAAGATATGGCCCCTCTACTATCACCTTCTGACAGGCGACATAGAATAGGATCAGGTGGGAGCATTAGAGTGTTTGGTACTTTAAGTGTACTGGAGACCCAGTGACTAATTTGTATGTAGTGGAACGTTTCAGAAGTTGGAATGTCAAATTGATTACTGAACTCAGAAAAGGGGCGCAGGCGACCTTGAGGTAATAGATCCTCTAACTTATTAAATCCGCGGTCTCACAACACTTCAATTTTAAAGTCCGTGATGAACTGAAATAGGGCTAAGTTAGAAAGATTTCTGGTAGGTAGAGCAATTTCAGTGCATTGACTCAGGAACTTGTCCCAAATTCTCAGGGAGTCCCCTATGGAACGCAAGGGGGGGGTCTAATCAAGGGCGGGAATGGCTGGGCAAGCAAAGTAGGTCAGTAATGGACACGTTCTTAACCAAACTAGACTCCAAGTCCACCTACGGTTTCTGCTGCACCATGCGGGACCAATCTCGCAGCTGGGCCAGTACACAAGCCTCTTGGTAGGCTCCCAAATCAGAGAGGCCTAGACCGCCTGATTGTTTAGGGAGTATCATACGCCTTAAGGCTATCCTGAGTTGTTTATTCTTCCACACATACGTAGACATAAGTTTAGTAAATTTGGCTAGCTCTTTCTTCAGAAGAAGGTATGGGATAGAACGGAAGATATACATTAATTTTGGCAAAAGCATAATTTTAAAGGCCGCAATGCGGCTCAGCCACGAGACTTCATATGCCAACCACGATGAGGTCAGCAGAGAGTTGATCATATAAGGGAGCCAAGTTTTCCGAGAGGACATCCTCCACTGTACATGTTATGCGTATCCTTAAATATAATAAGTACTTCTCTTTTCAGGAGAAAGGAAACTTTCCCTGCAAAGTAGACAAAGTGGTAGGGGGAAGATTAATGGGCAATGCATTTAGTTTGTAATAGGAAACTGCGCTAAATTTATCCAGAAGAGCATGAAGCTCTACTAATGCCGTCTTTGGCTCTGTAACAAACAAAAGTACGTCATCAGCAAATAAGTATAACTTATGTTGTGTGTTATTAAGTGTAATCCCCAGAAACCAGGTGTGCCAAGGGTTCCATCGTAAGGGAGGAAATTAAGGGAGAAAGAGGACACCCTTGATGGGTACCATTTGTAATATTAAAAGGAGAGGACAAAAACCCATTACTAAATATTCTTGCCGTCAGACCTTGATAAAGGGCTTCAATAGATTTGAAAATGGATCCCTGGAATCCAAAACATCCTAGGACCGCCCGCACAAATTCCAATGCAGGCGGTTGAACGCCTTTTCAGCGTCGAGAGAAAGCAATATGATTTCTGTGGAGGAGTAGTTTATCCAATCCACTATATCCAGGACCCTGCGAGTGTTGTCCGGTCCCTGGCGACCTAAGATAAACCCTACCTGGTCCGGGTGCACAAGAGTAGGAAGCAATGGAGCTAACCTATTCGCAATTAATTTAGCATATATTTTGATGTCAGTGTTAAACAAGGCAATAGGCCTGTAATTTTTAACATCCGTGGGTTGTTTACCTGGTTTGGGGATAGTCACTATATTCTGCCACTGATGTACGTGAGGGAAATCTCTGATGAGTGTGAGTGGCTAACACTTGTAAAAGCAATGGAAGATAGTGAACTCGCTATGCTCATTCCCCTAACAACACCAGTTGCATATAGAAGTTCAGTGAGAAAGATGCAATGGAGATGTCTTGAGGTAATTAATTTACTGTACCTTGAAAAATGACACATAGAGGTCAAAGCAAATGCCTTTCTCCAGCTCTGTGATACATGTTTTAAACACACACACATGAAAATGCTGCAGGAACAGGATGTGAGCTCACAGAACAGGGAGGAGTAACAGTAAGCAATGAATATGGTAATTACAGTGAATGCATAACAATTGCCAGTAGATGGCAGTAAGCACAACAAACAGTAAAACAGTATTTAGCACACATGAAAATGCTGCAGGAACAGGATGTGAGCTCACAGAACAGGGAGGAGTAACAGTAAGCAATGAATATGGTAATTATAGTGAATGCATAACAATGGCCAGTAGATGGCAGTAAGCACAACAAACAGTAAAACAGTATTTAGCATATATAAACTGAATGCAATATTAATGGATTCCAGAAGTTGGGACAGCACACTCCCCGTCTGAAATCCTAGGATTTCACTATACAATTTTGACAGTAAGGATTAATGTCCATTAGATATTCAACGAAGGTTCTGACCTGAAAGACAAAATGCACAAATGCAAAAAACACAACAATAACTGGAATGTATGGAAGTAGTCCAATAATCAAGGCCTTTGGGAACATATCCAGAGATGAATACCAGATTATCAAAGTTCCTTGAAAGTTCCTTCTGGCTTGAATTACTTCTCAGGTAAAAGCAAAACAACCTCGGATATAGGCCTGATAAAATATTTGGAGTCACCTTGCCTTGTGATGGTCACTCCCACCTTACGAACCTTGCCATCTTCGCTAGGAAAGATTTTGGAGATAAGTCCCATAGGCCATACATTTCTTTCTACCTTCTGGTCTTTCATGAGAACAAGATCTCCTACTTGTAAATTTGGTCTTACATTCTGCCATTTTCTTCGTCCTTGAAGAAGAGTGAGGTACTCCTTTTTCCACCTGCTCCAGAAACAGTTTGCCAGATGTTGAACATGTTTCCACCGCTTCTGATATAAGTTACCAGATGTAAGATCTTCAGGTGGACTAGGTACAGTTCCAAGTTTTTGAGTGAGAAGAGTTGCTGGAGTGAGAATAACAGGGGTCTCTGGATCCGTGGATGCAGGAACAAGAGGTCTTGAGTTTACAATAGCAGTCACTTCAGCTATAAATGTGATTAAAGTCTCATGAATAAGTCTGGAGAAGTTTGAATCCATGAGCATAGAATCCAGTATCTTACGAGAGATGCCTATCATCCTTTCCCGTGAACCGCCCATATGAGAAGCATGGGGGGTGCAACCATTGTCAGCCAAATAGTCCTGAACTGGCTTAGAGTTTATTTGCAATTCTCGACAGGCACCTGTGAAGTTGGTTCCACAGTCAGATCTCAATAGTTTTACTGGTCCTCTGATGGCGAGAAATCGTCTTAAAGCATTAATGAAGCTAGAAACGTCCATGGACTCTATCACATCTATGTGTACAGAACGTACACTCATACATGTAAATAACACCGCCCATCGTTTGCTATCTGCGTGACCAGGTCCTACGGGTAGTGACTGTCCATGGTCCGAAGACATCCAGACCAACATAGGTAAATGATGGCTCAGTACTTGTCCTATCAGCAGGTAAGTCATGTCACATTCAGGGGTTTGGGGTTATCGGTCCCGGGTTCCAGGGAATGAGACAGAGAGACAGGCGTAAAATGGAAGCTGGCTGGTTTAATATATGAGTGGTGCATACAGTGGGTGCAGTAAACTGGAATGAGGCAATGTGGAAACAGAAGCAAGGTAAAGAGTCCTTTTAGCACAACTGAGGCTGTAAGACAGGCTTGAGACAATGCTGAGCCAATTCAGTGATGCTGCGCTGGAGCAATGATGCAGAGCTGGCACGATGATGCTGAGCTGGAGCAATGATGCAGAGCTGGCACGATGATGCAGAGCTGGAGCAGTGATGCAGAGCTGGCACGATGATGCTAAGCCCGGAGCAATGCTGTAGCTGGATCAGAGCTGGTGCTGGATTAGAGCTGGTGCTAGATCAGAGCTGGTGCTGGATCAAAACTGGTGCTGGATCAAGGCAGAGCTGGATCAAGGCAGAGCTGGAGCTGGATCAAGGCAAAACTGGAGCTGGATCAAGGCAGAGCTGGAGCTGGATCAATGGTACCAGGCACCTAGAAGACCTAGTTGTTCTGGCAATGAGTGTCAGAACAGCCAGGGTTTAAATAGGCCGCCCGTGGTGCTGATTGGTTGGAGGACTCCAGCCCCTACATCCTATTGGTGAAGCGGCGTCATCTGACTGACCTAAGATGGCGGCCGACCAGGGACTCCGTGCCGCAGATGGTAAGTATAGAGGCTGTCACTAAACTAGTGACAGCCTCTGACGCTGAAGCAAAGGTGCCGCCGGCGGTCCGAGGAACGGATAAGTGCGGTGTCTGCCGCGTACTTTGTGACAAGTCAGACATTTGCTGTTGTTGCAATTTTCCTCTTGACTTGCGACACTGCACGCAATGGTGAATCATGTGGGCAATCTGTCTTTTTGCTCCTACTATCCAAAGGCCTGCAGCTCTTAAAGCACCCTCAGTGAAATGTCTCCCTTGGTGCTTGACCCTTTCGTGATAATGCCGTATCAGCAGGATGGTAACATGGTGATGACCGGGAATAATGAGAGGATTCATTTCTGACTTCTCCAAGTTGGCCCTGTTTAATCGACCACCGACCCACAACATACCCTGACTGTCAATTACTGGTTTCAAGTTGATGATGCGGCTGTGTTTAGGAATATCTCGCTTGTCATGTATACATTTCATTTCCATGTCGAAAGCACTCTGCTGTACCTTACGTATCACCATCAACTCACTTAGGGTTAGTTGTCCCAATCGACCACCGGCCCACAACATACCCTGACTGTCAATTACTGGTTTCAAGTTGATGATGCGGCTGTGTTTAGGAATATCTCGCTTGTCATGTATACATTTCATTTCCATGTCGAAAGCACTCTGCTGTACTGTACATATCACCATCAACTCACTTAGGGTAAGTTCCTCTGCAGAGAGAGGCTTATGACACACATGCCAACCACGACAACAACCGTTAGTATTTTTAGTATGATAGCACTGTACAATGTGAACTAACCTTGCAATGGCGCGTACAAGCTTCAACCATCTGGAGAAGCGTTCAAAGCGTTGACAGCCCAATCCAAACTTCTCTTTGGACCTTGTGACAAGGGTACTTACTTCAGGACGAATCTCTGGGTCATTGTCAGGGTCTTGGAGACTGAAGACATCTTGCATGGAAGTCTTTTTGGACTGGTTCAGCAAGAATTCTGGACCTGTCAACCAGGAAGAATTTGCAAAGGCACTAACAGACGCTGGCCTGGTGGCACAATCTGCAGGATTGAGAAGGGTTGGAACATAGTGCCATTGTTCAGGTTTGGAGGACTTCCTAATCCTTTCAATGCGGTTACTGACATAAACATAGAAGCGTTTTGTCTGGTTGTTTATATAACCCAGAACAACCTTGCTATCCGTGTAAAATTGAATGTCATCCACATGAACATCCAACTCACGCTGTATAAAGTCTGCAATCTCTACAGCCAGTACAGTTCCACAAAGTTCAAGCCTAGGGATGGTATGCTCAGGCCTAGGAGCTAATTTAGCCTTCCCAAATAGAAATCCAACATGAGTTTCATTACAAGAGTCTATTACCTTCAAATAGGCGACAGCTGCTATAGCCTCAGTAGATGCATCTGAGAATATGTGGATTTCCTTTCTCTGACTTGCAACAAGAGATGCTGGAGTGTAGCATCGTGGTACGTGAATTCTATCTAAGGCTTGCAGAGATTCTTTCCAAGACTCCCACTTTCGCTGTTTGTCAGAGGGCAGTGGTGCATCCCAGTCCTCAACAGACTCTGAGAGCTGTCTTAACAGAAATTTGCCTTGTACGGTTAAGGGTGCTACAAAACCCAGTGGATCGTATAGGCTGTTCACCACTGAGAGGACTCCTCGCTTAGTGAATGGTTTATCTGCACAACTTACTTGAAAGCCAAAGGAATCATTTAGCAAGTCCCATCGCAAACCCAGACTTCTCTGTATTGGTGGATTGTCTAGGCCTAGATTCAAGTCTCTGAATTCTGCAGCATGATCGCTGGGCTGAAAGGCTTTCATGACAGCAGCACTATTGGAAGCAATTTTATGTAACCTCAGATGAGCCTTGGAAAGCATACCTTGTGTTCTTTTGAGCAGATCTATGGCTTCCTCTTCTGTAGGTAAGGATTTGAGTCCGTCGTCCACGTAGAAGTCTCTTTCCACAAACTGTCGTGCATCTTCCCCAAACTCTGATTGGCCATCAGAGGCGGTCCTTCGTAGGCCGTATGTAGCGACTGCAGGGGAAGGACTATTACCAAACACATGCACCTTCATGCGGTATTCAACCATTTCCTGGCTGGTATCATTGTCTCGGTGCCATAAAAACCTTAAGTAGTTCCTGTGATCTTGTCGTACAATAAAACAATGGAACATTTGTTCAATGTCGGCAGTAATGGCGACTGGCTCCTTTCTGAACCTCATCAGCACTCCTACTAGATTATTGGTCAGGTTCGGACCGGTGAGGAGGACGTCATTCAGAGATATGCCACAATGCTTGGCACTTGAGTCGAATACCACCCTGATTTGCTTAGGTTTTCGTGGGTGATATACTCCAAAGGAGGGAAGATACCAGCACTCTTCATGTTCTTGCAAAGGTGGAGCTGGCTCTGCATGGTCATTGTGAAATATCCTATTCATAAAAGCCACAAAGTGATCTTTCATTTCAGGCTTGTTTCTCAATGTACGTTGCAATGAGATGAATCTGGATAAAGCCTGTTCCCGGTTGTTCGGAAGCCTGGCTCTTACAGTTCGAAAGGGTAAGGGTGCAACCCAGTGGTTGGATTCACCTTTGGAGAATTCACTGTCCATTATTTTAATAAATTCTTTGTCTTCAATGGACAAGGCTAATCTGTTGTCATCTTGTGTCGTGCAAAACACTGATCTTCCTAAGTCATCATAAGGTGTAGGAATTACTTCTGGCACCTGTATGAGGTTAGAGAGCCTTTCCTTCACTTCATAGTGATGAGAGCATGGCTTGAAGTGAGTTGTGCGTCCATTTTTGAGCACGTAAGTTTTAAAGGAGTTAACTTGAGATGGTTTATGACTCTTATCCAGGCAGACATCACCCACAATCACCCAGCCTAAGTCAAGTCTTTGTGCATATGGGGCGTCATCTGGACCATTGCATTGTTGGCGTACCTTATGGACCCTCAGAATATCTCTTCCAAGTAACAGTAGGATATCGGCATTCATGTCCATAGGAGGGATTTTATTTGCTAGGTGACTTAAGTGGGAATGATGATGTGCAGCTTCCGGGGTAGGAATTTCTTCTCTTTCATTGGGTATCTGGTCACATTCAATTAAAGTTGGTAAGGGTATTTGGGTATTCCCCTCGACTGAGGAGACAACGTATCCAGTGGCCCTTCTGCCAAAGGTCTCTACACGACCAGAGCAGGTATTGAGAGTATATGGCGTTGCTTGCCCCTTTATACTGAAGATCTCAAAGAACTTAGGTTTTGCTAGAGATCTGTTGCTTTGTTCGTCTATAATGGCGTACATTCTGGTGGTCTTCTCAGGTTGCCCTTCTGGGTAGACCTTGACCAGACATACCTTGGCACAGCATTTGGGACCGGTCTCTTTCCCGCATACTTCCATGCATGAAGAGGAGACTGTGGTTGTAGTTGAGTCTTGAGCTTGTAGCTCCCCGCCATGTCTTGCAACGGGGTTAGATGCTGTTAAAGGCTGTGAGTTGTCAGAAGGTGGAGTATAATGCATAGCTGTAACATGTCTGTCGCTACTGCATTCGGTGCACTTGATGACAGCCTTACAGTCTTTTGCAATGTGGTCTGAAGAGGCACAACACTTGTAACACACTCCAAGCTCTCTGAGAGTGTCTCTGCGCTCTTGCAAAGTCTTAGCCCTGAGCCCACGACATTCCTTTAGAGGATGAGGTCTTTTGTGGATAGGGCACATATGACTGGGGTCCCTTTCTTGAAGAGCAGGAGCATCCTGCTTAGTAGTAAGGGGTGCAGTAAATGGGACGTTAGTCTTTCTGACAGATACCGTTCCCCTTAAGTCTCTACGTTTGGTTGTAGTGTTATCATACCTTGAGGATGATGATGAAGCTGCTGGAGCAGGTTCAGTAAAGTCGAAGCTGGGGTCATTCTTCTTCCGAGCTTGGTCACTGATAAATCTGGAAAAATAAGAGAAAGGGGGAAAGGACACCTTGTATTCTCTTTTATATCTGGAACCTTGGTCTGCCCATTTTTCTTGCATGCCATATGGTAGTTTGGATACCACTGGATTCACACCATGAGCAGTGTCAAGGTAACTCAGCCCTTGCAGACGGGTATCTAATTTGACCAGCTCTATTTCCTTTAGTAGATCACTTAGATCTTGGAGCTTGCGGTTGTCCTTGCCAGTTATCTTTGGGAAGGCTTGAAGTCTCTTGAATAAGGCACTTTCTATAGCTTCAGAGCTGCCATAGGTCTGTTCAAGTCTCTCCCATGCCGCAGCCAGACCTTCCTCGGAATAGCCAGCATGAACAGCTCTTAGTGTCTTGATGCGTTCTGCAGATTCTGGACCTAACCAGTTGACGAGTAAGTCAAGTTCTTCCTTGGCAGTAAAGTTAAGATCGTGGATTGCAGCTTCAAAGGTGGATTTCCAGGCCCTATAGTTCTCAGCACAGTCATCAAACTTTGAGAGACTAATGTTTATAAGCTCCCTGCGTATCATATATCTGGCAAAGTCAGACATGTCTGATCTCCCACTCCTTGTTGCTGGATGAACTTGTGATGCCCCTGGGGCGTGTAAGTTCTCTGGCGTATAAGGCTGAGATGTATCAGGACGAAATGACGTAGCATATGGATTAAGTTGTGGTTTAGTCTCTGGGGAATCTGCTGGCTTGAAGCTGGAAATTGCCTTGTCATTGGTAGGCGGCAGCATCTGTTGCTGTGTGGGTATATTTGAGTGGTAGATTAGAGGTGGTGTTGGTATGCGCAACTTTGATGTTTCTATTTTGAGTGTTGAATCAATGTGGCAAATGGGTGATAATTGCTTTAGCACATAATCAGCAGTGCGGTCGGCAGGGTCCTCCACCTCTCTCGGGATGAATCGGTCTAAATCGCTATCTTGGCCTAATGCTCGTTCAAGTACCTTCAGTTTGGCTAAGGCAGCTGCTTCTTCCCTTTCCGTTTGGAGAATTGTTAATTGGGCTTCTGCCTCTGCTTCCATCTGTGCCATTTTTACTTTTACCTCTGCTTCC
>WWET01006541.1:21784-56373 GCA_011038615.1 Limnodynastes dumerilii
ACCCTCATTTAACTACCTCCCCCCGCCCACCTACACTAACCTGAACGTAGGGACGCTGGGGGACGTCCCCTCCAGCATCCCTACGGCTCCTGCTACGGACGCCCGATCCACGATCGGGCTTTGCTGTAGCAACGCCGGGCAACATCTGCCCGGCGCATGCGCAGATCGGCTGAAAAGCCGATCTTACGCTTACGCCCGCCGTCCTATCAGGCGTTGTTCTTGATCAGGCCCTTAGTAACTATGGATGGATTGGATTGGTTAAGTAATTCGAAGTGGGAAACTTTCTCCTCAAGGGCCACTAAGGTCTGGACATATCTTTTCCGTAATCTGACCCCCACCTGAATAGCAGTGCCTCTAATAACAGCCTTGAGAGCGCACCAATAAGTAAAAATTGAAGTGTCCTCTATCTTATTCGTCTGAAGATATAGGTCGAGCACATTTTCAATCTCTGTCTTTGCCTCAAGAGAAGTCAGGAGATGTAACTGCAACCTCCATGGTCTAGGGGGAATCTTTACTGATTGAATATCCCATGCCTAGACCACAGGAGCATGATCTGACCATGAGATCGGGAGAATTTTAGTATACCTGGTGTCCTGTAAAGTCCATTTGTCGAGTAAAATTAAGTCTATCCGTGAATAACTATTATGGACGTGAGAAAAAGGTGTACTCTCTAGACATAGAAAATAAATTCGCCACACATCATACAAATTGTACTCAGCCATAATCTTCCCAAATGCTAACGAAGGACCACTATCTTACTGAGCCAGAGTCTAATTTAACTGAGGGGATTTATCTACCTTGGGATCAGGAACCAAGTTAAAGTCCCCTAAAACGATAAGATGACCGTTGTGCACTTTAGATATTTCCATACATAGCTTGCGGAAGAAGGGGACCTGCCTAGAATTCGGGGCATAGGTTGTAGCAATTGTAACTGCTCTACCCTCCAGGGTACCAATTAAGATAAAAAAATCTACCATTTTTATCTTCTACTTTTGTTTTGAGAACAAATTCCAATTTAGCATGTATTAATATGGCCACCCCATTCCTTTTGAATGGACCATTAGCTGTATAACAAGTAGAATAACAATGATCACCAAACTTTGGAGGAGCCTGAGCAGAGAAATGCGTCTCCTGAATTGCAACAAAGTCTGCCTTATGTCTATTAAAAGAGGTCAAGGCCAAACACCTCTTATTAGGGGAATTGAGGCCTTTAGCAGTAATGGAAAAAAACTTAACCATAATCAGAGTAAGGAACAAGAACCATGCCCAACTTATTTAACATGTCTAAAACAAGCTGATTAGCTCCATTCAATTTGACTATTAATTTTTGCAAATATGCTGTAAGTACATCTATAGATAGTAACTCAGCGTCTATACCGGGAGTTGGGAAATTGAATCCAGGGGGAAGAAAAAAGAGGAAGAAAATAAAATAAGCCCAGTGTATCGGGCCAGAGTAGTCATCACAAGGAAGAGAGTGTGACAACATTTTTACCGCTTGGGGAGAAGGCCTAAAGCATCCCTCCCAGACAGTACTAAAATCAAATTTTCCCAATGTGTAACTTGCATTTATAAAACAATGCATTTCAATTTCTATCTAACCTGACAAAGGAAGAAAAAATTAGCAGATTTGTAAAATTCACAACTATAAATAACAACGTTGGTGTCACCAACATTGTTAAGAATCACTAAAAATAAAAAAAAATAACCCATCGGACACCAAATGAACATAACCACCGACCCACGATATGGATGGAGATACATAGTGAGACAAAAGCTCACCTTAAGAAAAATAGCATTTTCCCTAGTAGCATTCACAAGTATAAAATCGAAATGAGGTGTAAGTATCAGTTAAGAAAGGCATAGAAATAGATTAATTTTAGATGCAAATTAAGATCTAGAAATATGCAAAGTACTAATTAAAACCATAACCTGTAAGAGGCCTTATATGGAACAATGCTAAGGTAAGGCTAATAATGCATCTCACAGTTAGTCCCAACCGCAGGGATCATCCAACTTGAATCCAGTCAGACGTTATCTGGGGGCTGCGTCTAGGTAGATTGTCCCGTATGGACATTCGCCCAGCAGTTTAATCCTGGCTTCTGGAGTTGCTATGATATGAGTCGATTGGTCATGTTGGATGAGAATCTTTACTGGAAATCCCCAACGGTAGGGGATCGTATGGTCCCAAAGTGCAGCCGTGATGGATTCAAAGGAACGTCTTTTATTGACTGTTGCCATTGAAAGGTCTTGGAAGAGCTGTAGGTTACCGAGCGCCTCAGATCCCCCAGGTTGTCTAGCCGCTCTAAGAATACGTTCCTTCACCCGAAAAAAGTGTACCCAGAGCAGCGTGTCTCTTGGAGCCGCTTATGGAGCAGATCTTGGTTTAGGGAGACGATGGATGCGATCACTTATTAGATCTCTTTCATCTATGCCTGGGAGTAGTTTGCGGAACAGCGACTGGACATAAGCTTCCAATTCAGAGTTACCAAATGAGTCAGGTATCCCCTTGATCTTGATATTATTGCGTCTGGACCTATCTTCAAGGTTCGCTATTTTGTCCCAGACTTGAGAGATTTCAGATTCCTTGGCCGTGATCAAAGAATTGTGAGATGTTACCACCTCCTCCATTTTAGTCTCCAAATGATCAGTACGTGAACCTAATTTAGAGACATCTTGATGCAGATCAGACAAGGATGCTTTGAATTCTGCGAAAAACTTTTCTCGCAGAGTGGTAAATAATTGGTGGAGGTTGCGGATGGTAACAGGAGCATCAGATTCAGGATTAAAGTCTGGACACCGGTCCATGGTAGGAGACTGTGTCTTATTTTGTGAAGGTGACTTATCGGGAGATGATGAATTTCCCTGTGGTTTTTTAGGATTGTCACCGCAGGTCTGTTTTGGTCTAAATCTCAGCGAGGGAGCAAGAGTAGCAAGTTTCGTTTTTTTAGCTTGGTCCAAGAATAGATGTGCTGTGGCATGGTAGATTGGTGATATGATTTGTCAGGTAAGTATTGGACAAGTTACATAGCTTAAGAAGCTGTCTGAGAGAGATAAGCAAAGTATTCACATGGTGTATCACCTAGTTTCACCAGGTGGAAAGTATCTTAGTGCAGTAGTTGTAAAGCAGAGTTATGAAAGGCACTGTCTGGACACTACGAGATGCCCCTGAGGTTAAGAGCAACCAAAGTCCTCTTGTTTTAATTTTTTTTTTTATTATTATTATTTTAATAAAAGCTGAGGGAGTTGCAATAAAAAATGGCAGCTTCTGGCCGCCTCCTCAGTATAGCTGTGTCACCTCTAAATTAGCCGCAGGTGCCGACAGAAGTCTTCTACGGCGGCAGGGAATCTCACAGGCGGTATTGCACCAAGGAGGAAGCTGCTTAGCTGATCGTCGGTGGAACCGGGTCCTGCTATTAGCTCCAGTGGTAACGAGGTCCGGGAGCCGAGGTGAGATACGTCTGCACAGCTCGGCAGTCAGGCCACTCCCCCAGATCTCTGTGTTCTTAAAAGAATGTGAGTATCCCCCAGTTTACATCTGAGGAGATTACAGAGGCTATAAAATCTACACCTAGCTTCTACACAAGCTTCTCTTTTACCTACTATAAATAATTTAATGATAAACTTATCTCTCAGCTATTAAACACATTTAATGCTGTTTCAGATCAATCCCCTTTTTCCAATCAATCCATCCCATATTTTAGTCATCCCTAAAAATGGCAATGATCCCTCCCAATGCTTCAGTGACAGGCCCATTTTCCTTCTTAAGGTTGACTATGCCAAACTCCTTGCTAATAACCTTAAACTATACCTCTCTGACATACATGGTGATCAAGTGGGTTTCATTCCAGGATGAGAATCCCAAGATAGTAATACTAAGACTATCAATATTTTCCACCACCTTTCTAACAATAAACAGAATGGCCTTTTATTATCTACCGACACGGGGAGAGAGATGGATAGAGTTAACCGGCAATTTTTTTATAAGTTTTCTTGCTCACTTGGGTTTGGACCACTGTTGTTCCCAATGTAATTAGGGCCTCATTCATTAAACGCGATTTGGCCTAAATCGCGTCAAATCGCGTGATTTGAGCTTAAAAAATTGCCTATTCGTATTCATTAAGCTCAAAATCGCGTGATTTGTGTAAAAAAAAATGGCCATGGCAAACATCGCTGGACAGAAATCGTCCAGATGTTTGCCATGTAAAAGATAGAAAAAAAATAAATTACCCTATTCACTAAAGGTGTTTGTGTGATTTGAAATCCCCAAAAATAAAATTGCATCCAGAGAGGTACGATTTTAATGTGATTTTAAATCGGGACCAACAAAAACACATGTCCGTATAACAGACATGTGTTTTTGTCTGTGTAAAACCTAAGTGCAGCATGGCTGAAAGCCTTAGCCATCACTGCCCCCTAGCGACCAAATGGTCATTAGGAGCAGCAACGCAGAGGAAAAGGAGGTGTCCCCGTAGTGGCAACTCGAGAAGACCCCCGAGAACCGGACCAGTGACTTCAAGCAACGGGAACCCAAACTCCAATCAAGTCCAGAAGTTTCATCAAATCCAACAGTGCTTCCCCAGAGAGATGTCAGCAAACGGTGAGTGCCCAAAACTTTTATTATTTTTAACAACACACACTGCATACATTACACTTAGAATAGGAGAGATGACTACCGGAGGTAAGTGCACACAGTAGGGAACATTGTTAGTTAGGAAATATTTATTTTTTACATGCATACTTAGTGTAAAGGGTTAATGTATGTTTATTGCTGAATGTACTTTTTTTTACACACAGTACACACAGCCACGCATGGTTAGAAGCCTAACCATGCTGTCGCTGATATTATTACAAGGCTAAGCAATGCTGAGCCTTGTAGTTCTATCAGTACAGCATGGCTAAGGCTTTCAGCCATGCAGCAGTTAGTTTTTTTTCAATCTCACGCGACTTGATGCGATTTCTTAAAGGGCTAATCGCTGTGGTTTTCTATTGAAAATCACTGCGATTTAGCCATTTAGAAATCGCACAACATCGCCTGAGATTGGAAAAATTGCGGGCAAATCGATTCTTAATGAATCTGGTGATTTAAAAAAAAAAATTGCGGCAATATCGACGCGATGTAATGCGATTTAAAATCGCATCAAAAAATTACATTTAATGAATGAGGACCTTAGGAACTATAAACATCATCCTCCGTTGGAGTACATATTAATGGTTCTCTGTCCAAAGCTTTCACCATTCCTAATGGTACAAGATAGGTATCCCTGTTGATTTTTGTTCTATTTATGGATGCTTATGCATGCTCTATCAGGGATAACACTGATTATTTGCATCTACATGAAACACAAGGAGCTCAAGTTGGCCTTGTTATGGATGACCCCCTGTCCTCTCCGACCCCATTATCACTCTTCCCATAATGACGTAGGAATTCCAGAAGTATAGCCTTTTATTTAATTTTAAAGATTGACTGGAGCAAATCAGTGGCCCTAGGCATATATCTCTCCCACAGATCTCGTGAAACCTTAACTCCTAATTTTCCCATCTAATGGAATGACTCTCAGCTGTGCTATTTAGGAGTCATTCCCTTAAACCTGTTAAGTCTCCATTCATTCCAACAATTCTAAAATTATTGAATTTAGTTATTTGAATGACACCTTACCGAAATAGGATGCTTAGTATAGGACGCTATTCATAATTAACACGGGTAGGAATTTGACTTCTAAATGTACCAACATATCATTGTTTATTGCTGTTTGACTCTCCTTCCTCCAATTGATAATTTGTTCTGTTCTCTTCAATATAAAAATGGATACATATGAAGAGAACAATGTTGGACCAATTTAGGGCGCACTAATGACACAGAATATCTAGTTGATATAGTGTAATGGCTGACTTGAATTATTTCCAGTGATAAATGTAGGGGGTGTAAGAAAAAGAAAAAAAGTAAATAAAACATAACTTTTAATAAATTTAATGTAAAAGGGTGAAATATGTACCCAGAAAATAAAATTCACTGCTCGTTCTAAATTAATACCACAGTATGAAATACAGGGCCTTAGAAGAACAATATAAATAATACCTCACAGTAAGGTCGGAATAAGTGGGTAAGGGTGCTAAAATGACGAAATAGCAAATGACTTGCAACATAGCATAAGAAATCATAGAGCACCATATACCATAAATATTGCTAAACCAGACACTCAAAGGGAATATAGATAATGATAGGATAACGATCTGGAAGGAAAGTTATTAAATGTAGCATTGTATCACAAATGTAACAGGTTGAAAAATAACATAACATTATGCATTCCCCACAGTGCAAGTAGAAATAGCAATTTTTCCCTTTCTTATACCAGCATTGGGACAGAATTGTTGCAAAATCAAAATGTAACAATAGTGCAATATTTGAATAAATGTTTTAAATGAGGCCAGATTGGAGCAGAGCAAGTAGGAGAAAAATATAATGTAGACATATGAATTTAAAAAAATAGGTATCCTCCAGGTTCTAAACTCCCTGATCTACAAAACAATAAGCTGTCCCTAAAAGAGTGCCTAGCCGCCTCACGGCGGGACTTCACTCCGTGACAACCGGAGTATAAATGACCCTATTCTACAACTAAGTGCCCCATGTATAACTAATTACTGTGAACCTGGATGGATATTGGAGAGAATAAGTCTGAGCAGTGAAAAAATTAAAAACAAACAACAGGGAAGCACGAGGTGCACCTCGGCAACCCCTTACCGCCAACACGCGTTTCACCGTCTGGCTTTGTCAAGGCTGGTGGGCGTCATGTCCCGACACTATCTTTATGTCCAAGCGTGTACCAATGGGATACTTGGGCTACGGTCAAAAAAAAAAAAAATTCATAAAGAAATTTGTTGAGTTTTAGTTTAATCTGTGTATGTAGATAGTGATTTTAAAAAATATATAATTAATAGAGGCATGACGTCCACGAACCTCCTACAATGTGTGTAAACAAACGAACGTCATGGATTGAAGTCTCCATGGCAACAATAGTAAACAAAAGAAAATTCATGTATTAGATAAACAGTTGCAAGGATAAAGAATGACAACACCTTGTAAAATGTCCGCTAGTTATGAGTAGCAGCAATAGATACCAATAAATATAGATATAAGTTGCAAGCTAAAACGGACATTGTGTGTAAACAAACGAACGTCATGGATTGACGTCTCAATGGCAACGATAGTGAACAAAAGTGAATTCATGTATTGGATAAACAGTTGCAAGGATAAAGAATGACAACACCTTGTAAAATGTCCACTAATTATAAGTAGCAGTAATAGACACCAATAGATATAGATATAGATATAAGTTGCAAGCTAAAACGGACCTGTTAGCTTGTTAGCAGAAAAAAGGCACAATAGTGCCCTTTAAAATACCGAGCACGGAGTTGTTGTAATGCAAAACATCAGTTAAAGAAAAACCACCAGTATATCAAATTAAGATAATTATCAATAGGGCTGGCAATACAACTAGTGGTATTCAATGGGGAACCTAAATAGCCATGTCAGTCTGGAACGCTGTCTTTGTATATACTCCACTAAGGGTAATGTGCTAGTGTAAAATAATCATTATGACAAGCACGGACCTCTCGGATTGTATGTAAACAAACGTCATGGATTGACGTCTTCGTGATTATAGTGGCAAAAGAAAATTAATTCATGCAGAAGATAGACAAACATACTAATTAAGTAGTATAACAGCTTATAAAGGTATCCACTAATTATTAGTGACAAACAATAGATAGACATATAGGCACGATAGATAGAAAAATAGGCACAATAATGCCGTTAAAGGTACAGTGTTGTTATAATATAATGTGTCACAAAAATAGAAGAGGAAGCACCAGTATGTCCAAAGAAAATAATTGTTAATAAAGCTAAAATCAGGCTTGTAATATTCAGTGAAAGGTCTACAAGACAAATCTGTCTATAACATAAATTGGAAAATAGTGCCCAATTCCTATTAGAAACTATTACTCAAATAGGGGGAGATGGGAGCCCTTAGTATGAAGAATGATAGAGATAGATGAATTATCAGAAATCAAACATCCTATACAAGAAAACAAGGAAAATAAATAATGAAAGTTAAAAGTATATTGAATATACTAAAGGTTGCTGATGGAAATTGATAAATGAATAGAAAATAAATAAAATGTGAAAAATGAATAAAAAATAAATAAAAAATAAAAATAAAGATAAAATTAAAAATAAAATTAAAATTAAAAATTAAAAATTAAAAGTATAAAAATAAAAAATGAAGAATAATGATACAAAGTAATAAAAAATTAAAAATAGTAGAAAGGATGGATATGTAATCAAGTGTAAAAATTGAATTAGGTGATTTAAAGTAATGGATAAATGTGGGTGAAAAATAAAGATAAATGGTGTGAATGAAAAAATTGATTGTGAGTGAGTAAAATAAATGTGCTAGTGACTGGGAATTAGAATTAAATGATGGTGTTGGAAAATGATTATAAGTGAATAAGATATATGTGCTAGTGACTGTAATTAGAATTAGATGATGGTGTTGAATCACTAAAGGAGGGAAGGGAGGAAAATAACAAGAAACTGTATGTAAGAAAAACCATGACCAGATGACCAGAAGTGTTGCACAATGTGAATATTGTTAAAATTATAATGTGATCCCTTATAGGGTCGTGGTAGGACAACTCTAAATTTGGAAAGATATACTGTTATTTAAATTATAAAAACATAGAATAATTGGCACTTTCGTTTAACCCATTAGGGGAGAAAGAACCCATTAGGAAAATTAACCTTGCTTCTTTTTGCAACAAAAGTTTCTCCCAATCTCCTCCTCGAATATGCTTGTCCACTTAGGAGAGCAAATGCTTTCAAAACCTTATGATTGCAGTCATGTACTCTAAGGAAATGTTTGGCAACTGGGGTCAAGATCTTAAAATTGGTCTTATCTGCCACAGCATTTTTAATAGATCTTATGTGTTCAAGGATATTTTCTTTAAGTTTGCGTTTCGTTTTGCCTACATATAGGTAATTGCATGGGCATTTAAGACAATAGATTACCCCTTGTGTATCACAATTAATAAAATTGTTTATTTCCCATTGTTTGCCATATTTGTCAACATAATTTTTACATGGCATCATGTTTGGACATGCCTTGCAACGACCACAGCTAAAAAAGCCCTTGGATGTGATTTTGTATTTGGGTCTAGAAGAATAATGGCTTTTGACCAAATGGTTCCGTAAATTAGGGGACTTTCTCCAACTCATGTTGATAGAATCACCGACAACTTCATTGAAAGCAGGATCTGTTTTAAGAATATGGAGATGCTTATTGAGAATGCATCGTATTGTATTAGCTTCATTACAATAAGTACCTACCATTCTTATGATGTTTTGTTTTGAAGTATTAGGAGGATCTCCTGCAGGGTGAATCAAGATCTCTCTATTCAAAAGACGACTTTCCTGATAGGATTGTTTAATGATTTTAGACTTATAGCCTCTTTGTGTTGGTCTCTGCTTGAGCTCTCTCGCTCTTCGATTGAATACAGCATTGTCTGAGATATTACTTCGAAGGCGCCTATATTCACCCTTGGGGATCCCTCTGATTGTGGATTTGGGGTGGGAACTGGTATAATGAAGGAGGCTATTCATAGCCGTTTCCTTCCTGAAAATATCCGTGACAACAGATCCATCTTTCTTTTTATTTATTGTCAGGTCTAGATAGTTGATGGACTCTTGACTCATAGTTAATGTGAGTCTAAGATTAATGTTGTTACAGTTGAGTGTGTCCACGAATGTTTTAAGGTCTCTCTCAGTACCATCCCAAAAGAAGAGTATATCGTCGATATACCGAGCCCAAATCAGAATATGGTCGGTTTATCGATCATTGGCCTCTTGGAATACCACCTCTCTCTCCCACCAGCCAAGGTATAAATTGGCGTATGTGGGAGCGCAGGTGGTACCCATGGCTGTCCCACAGAGCTGAAGAAACAGCTGATCATTGAAAAAGAAGAAATTATTCTTCAAGACAAAATTTTAAAGTTTAATGAGGAAGTCATTGAAAGGTGAAGCTGCCATAGTGTCCAAGAAGTATTTAGTGGCCTGTATACCAGCGTCATGACTGATGCTGGTATACAGGGATTCCACATCCAAAGTAACCAGCCATGAATTGGTAGGAATTGTACATCATGGATTTTTGATAAAATATCCATGGTATCTCTAGTATACAAAGACAGACTCTTAACATGATGTCTCAAATGTTTGTCTAAAAAGACACTGGCAGCTTCAGTGATACAACCGTTCCCAGATATAATGGGTCTCCCCGGTGGATCTACCCTATGCTTGTGCACTTTAGGTAGCATGTAGAAAGTAGCAATTCGGGGGTTATCAACCCAGAGGAAATCAAAATCAGCTTTAGTAATGGTATTGTTAGTTTTAGCATTGATTAGAAGATTTTGATACGATTGGAGACAATTATTTAATGGGCTAAAAAGTAGTCTTTTATAACATTGTGTATCACCCAGTTGTCGATGGGCTTCTCTAATATACTTCTCCTTTGGCCAGAGGACCACAGTGCCCCCCTTATCTGACTGCTTGATAATCACATCATCCCAGAGTTTAATCTCATTAATAGCTTGATGTTCATCCTTAGTAATGTTATGTTGAAGAGGTATTGGTTTGATTTTTAATGAATCTAAATCTTTAGAAACAAGATCAATAAAAACCTTTGCTGAAGGGTGCATATTTACATCAGGGTAGTAAGTAGATTTTTTCTTTAGTACAATTTTTTGCTCATCAGAGCCTATCATGGCTCCTGTTTCTTGATTAAGTTCTATAAGGGTATTAAGAGCTTCTAGATCTTCAGGCTGGGATAAATTAATTGTTGCTAACGGGGGGGATGGGAGATGTTGAGAGGAAGACGGTGCTTCAGAAGCATGAGAGCTAAACATTTTATGTAATATTAATTTACGCACAAATAAGTATAGGTCTCGTTCCCATTCAAACCTATCAAAACCTTTTGTGGGGGAAAAAGATAAACCCTTTTGAAGAACATTAATCTGAGAATTGGTTAAAACGTGATTACTTAGATTAATCACTTGTAAATTGTCGGTGTTAGTATTGTCAGATATTATTCCTTCACTGGCCTTTGAGATATTTTTCTCAATTGCATGTTGGAAACCAGATATGGCTTCCTGGCAAATTTTTGTTTGTGTTTTTGTTTTGATTTTATTACCTCTCCGCGTTTTGCAGTATTTCCTGGAGGGATTACGTTGTTGACTGAACTTATTCCTAAAAATTCACTCCTATCTTGTGAGCTAGCTACATTCACAGAACCACCAGCTTGGGTATCAATAGATTCCTCATTTTCTGATGATTCAACCTCAGATTTTGTATATCCTGTAGCACTAAACCTCCTTCTACTCCGTGGATATTGTTGTTTATTTTTCCAGGTATATACTTTATTCCGTACATAATTAATACGATCCCTTTGAAATTTGGATTTTTTCACATCTATAATTTGTAACTCAAAATCAGTGATTTCTTGTTTCATTCTTTCATAAGCTAATTGAAAATCTTGTAGATTCTCAAATTTCTTAAGGGAATCTCCCAAATTGTTAATTGTTAATTTCTTCCTCATATTTGCCAGGATGTGTATAAGCTCAAATCCACATTTAGTTAAGCTGTTCTCCCATTCGGTTTTTAAGTTGTCTGATGCCAGTGATGCCAGTTCATAGCCAGGGAAAAGGTTTATTCTAAGTCCCCTAGGTATCATTTTTTGTTTAATATAATTATGGAAAGTGGATAAATTCCAAGATGTCTTAGTATGTTTAGTTAATACTTTTTGAAGTTCCCAAAGTTTGTTCTCCCAATCTTCTACATTATCAACATTAGCAGTATTATCTAGAAACATATTGTGAGTGTCCTCCTTTAGTTTCCTGTGTCTAGCAGTTAGTTCATGCGAAATGCTAAAAGTTGCCATGGTTACCACAGTCACTGGAATAAAAAAATTTTTTTAGAGTCTCTTGGATTTCAATCCAAATTACAAAAAACAGCCACAAAAAAAAAAAAAAAAAAAAAAATATAAATATATCATATATAATCAGCAAGTTGGCATCCACAACTGATCTTATCAACTTTTGCTTTTGGAAACAGTTATTTTACACATAGGCTTCTGGTTACTTTGGATGTGGAATCCCTGTATACCAGCATCAGTCATGACGCTGGTATACAGGCCACTAACTACTTCTTGGACACTATGGCAGCTTCACCTTTCAATGACTTCCTCATTAAACTTTTACATTTTGTCTTGAAGAATAATTTCTTCCTTTTCAATGATCAGCTGTTTCTTGGGACAGCCATGGGTACCACCTGCGCTCCCACATACGCCAATTTATACCTCGGCTGGTGGGAGAGAGAGGTGGTATTCCAAGAGGCCAATGATCGATAAACCGACCATATTCTGATTTGGGCTCGGTATATCGACGATATACTCTTCTTTTGGGATGGTACTGAGAGAGACCTTAAAACATTCGTGGACACACTCAACTGTAACAACATTAATCTTAGACTCACATTAACTATGAGTCAAGAGTCCATCAACTATCTAGACCTGACAATAAATAAAAAGAAAGATGGATCTGTTGTCACGGATATTTTCAGGAAGGAAACGGCTACGAATAGCCTCCTTCATTATACCAGTTCCCACCCCAAATCCACAATCAGAGGGATCCCCAAGGGTGAATATAGGCGCCTTCGAAGTAATATCTCAGACAATGCTGTATTCAATCGAAGAGCGAGAGAGCTCAAGCAGAGACTAACACAAAGAGGCTATAAGTCTAAAATCATTAAACAATCCTATCAGGAAAGTCGTCTTTTGAATAGAGAGATCTTGATTCACCCTGCAGGAGATCCTCCTAATACTTCAAAACAAAACATCATAAGAATGGTAGGTACTTATTGTAATGAAGCTAATACAATACGATGCATTCTCAATAAGCATCTCCATATTCTTAAAACAGATCCTGCTTTCAATGAAGTTGTCGGTGATTCTATCAACATGAGTTGGAGAAAGTCCCCTAATTTACGGAACCATTTGGTCAAAAGCCATTATTCTTCTAGACCCAAATACAAAATCACATCCAAGGGCTTTTTTAGCTGTGGTCGTTGCAAGGCATGTCCAAACATGATGCCATGTAAAAATTATGTTGACAAATATGGCAAACAATGGGAAATAAACAATTTTATTAATTGTGATACACAAGGGGTAATCTATTGTCTTAAATGCCCATGCGATTACCTATATGTAGGCAAAACGAAACGCAAACTTAAAGAACGTATCCTTGAACACATAAGATCTATCAAAAATGCTGTGGCAGACAAGACCAATTTTAAGATCTTGACCCCAGTTGCTAAACATTTCCTCAGAGTACATGATTGCAACCATAAGGCTTTGAAAGCATTTGCTCTTCTTAAAGTGGATAAGCATATTCGAGGAGGAGATTGGGAGAAACTTCTATTGCAAACAGAAGCAAGGTTAATTTTTCTAATGGGTTCTCTTTCTCCCAATGGGTTAAATGAAAGTGCTAATTATTCTATGTTTCTATAATTTATATAATATTTTTGCTTTAAATTTTTAGTTGCTATACTACGACCCTACATGGGATCACATTGCACTTCAATATTATTCACATTATGTAACACTTAATATTATGTACAATGATATTTATCCCTCATCACTTTCATATTTTCTATTTTATATGCTATCACTACCATCTGTAATGGATGGTGTCAAAATTCATATTCTCTATTTTATATGTTGTCACTACCATCTGTAACGGATGGTGTCATAATTCACGAATCAGGCCTGTAGTTGGTCTGGGTTTTTTTCACATTTTTTCATATTTATTTATATTTTTCTTCTTTTTTCTTTTTTCCTTTTTCTTTTTTCTTTTTTCTAGTGCTTAACACCATTTAACTACAGTCACCTTCAATCATACAACACCTTTATTCATTTCACTCGCACCCCTATTACGTACACATAATTTTTCCATTGTTGCCATTGAGATGTCAATCCATGACGTTCGTTTGTTTACACACAATGTCCGTTTTAGCTTGCAACTTATATCTATATCTATATCTATTGGTGTCTATTACTGCTACTTATAATTAGCGGACATTTTACAAGGTGTTGTCATTCTTTATCCTTGCAACTGTTTATCCAATACATGAATTCACTTTTGTTTACTATTGTTGCCATTGAGATGTCAATCCATGACGTTCGTTTGTTTACACACAATGTCCGTTTTAGCTTGCAACTTATATCTATATCTATATCTATTGGTGTCTATTACTGCTACTTATAATTAGTGGACATTTTACAAGGTGTTGTCATTCTTTATCCTTGCAACTGTTTATCCAATACATGAATTCACTTTTGTTTACTATTGTTGCCATTGAGATGTCAATCCATGACGTTCGTTTGTTTACACACAATGTCCGTTTTAGCTTGCAACTTATATCTGTATTTATTGGTATCTATTGCTGCTACTCATAACTAGCGGACATTTTACAAGGTGTTGTCATTCTTTATCCTTGCAACTGTTTATCTAATACATGAATTTTCTTTTGTTTACTATTGTTGCCATGGAGACCTCAATCCATGACGTTCGTTTGTTTACACACATTGTAGGAGGTTCGTGGACGTCATATGCCTCTTTTTCATGTGACCGTAGCCCAAGTATCCCATTGGTACATGTTTGGACATAAAGATAGTGTCGGGACATGACGCCCACCAGCCTTGACAAAGCCAGACGGTGAAACGCGTGTTGGCGGTAAGGGGTTGCCGAGGTGCACCTCGTGCTTCCCTGTTGTTTGTTTTTAATTTTTTCACTGCTCAGACTTATTCTCTCCAATATCCATCCAGGTTCACAGTAATTAGTTATACATGGGGCACTTAGTTGTAGAATAGGGTCATTTATACTCCGGTTGTCACGGAGTGAAGTCCCGCCGTGAGGCGGCTAGGCACTTTTTTAGGGACAGCTTATTGTTTTTGTAGACCAGGGAGTTTAGAACCTGGAGGATACCTATTTTTTGAAATTCATATGTCTACATTATATTTTTCTCCTACTTGCTCTGCTCCAATCTGGCCTCATTTGAAACATTTATTTAAATGGTGCACTATTGTTACATTTTGATTTTGCAACAATTCTGTCCCAATGCTGGTATAAGAAAGGGAAAAATTGCTATTTCTACTTGCACTGTGGGGAATGCATAATGTTATGTTATTTTTCAACCTGTTACATTTGTGATACAATGCTACATTTAATAACTTTCCTTCCAGATCGTTATCCTATCATTATCTATATTCCCTTTGAGTGTCTGGCTTAGTAATATTTATGGTATATGGTGCTCTATGATTTCTTATGCTATGTTGCAAGTCATTTGCTATTTTGTCATTTTAGCACCCTTACCCACTTATTCTGACCTTACTGTGAGGTTACTGTTATATTGTTCTTCTAAGGCCCTGTATTTCATACTGTGGTATTAATTTAGAACGAGCAGTGAATTTTATTTTCTGGGTACATATTTCACCCTTTTACATTAAATTTATTAAAAGTTATGTTTTATTTACTTTTTTTTCTTTTTCTTACACCCCCTACATTTATCACTGGAAATAATTCAAGTCAGCCATTACACTATATCAACTAGATATTCTGTGTCATTAGTGCGCCCTAAATTGGTCCAACATTGTTCTCTTCATATATATCCATGTATTAGGACCCATGTGGCAGCACCCCTCGTGTTTATACTTATGTGGTTAATTTTCGCTAGATGGTAGATTATATTCTTTATTTAGAGATATGTATCATGTTAATATTTGAATCATTTCACATCTAAATCTTTATTCAATAAGTAACTACCACTTAAAGAGGGTTTGGTGGATACCACCATTAATTTTCTCTTGTGTATTGCATTGTGCGGTCCCATATGTAACCAGGTTCCGCATGTCCTGTGATTTGGGAACCGATTACAACCTTAAATTTAAAAATGGATACATCATATTTAATTAAGTTGACTGGTAATCCTTCTGATGAAATTGTCAGCATTAGGACAAAGAAACGCATCAAGGGGCAGCATCTGATGTGGTTTATTTTGTACTATTGTTGAACAGAACAGAAAAGCACATGCACTTTGTTGTTCTTCAGGATCCGCTGTATATTATATGTATGCTGTATGTATATGTTTCTATGTATGTTTCTATGTATATTTTCCTAGGAGTATCTGCAATACAAAAACTATTACCAAGTTCATACTGAGCATATCCACCAACTACGGAGGAGGGAGCCTTCAGCCAGTAGTCTGTCCAGGAGGTCTGATCAACCCCCTTGGTAAGATCACTTTGGCTTCCTGCCGTCATCACGCTACACAGCACTGTCCGCGTGCTATTAGCAGAGCCATCGGGATCCACACGCTCGCTAATTCCCGGTCCTTACGGGTAACATCATTCAGCCTGTACTCCGGTCAACGGTCCCGCTCTTCAACACACCCGACGGTCTCATATCCAAGGGACACGTTAGTTCTTTCAGTGCAATTGACGGCATTGTTTATTACATCGCATCTCTCTCCTTGCATGTCTATATCTATTGGGCTACAGTCTCCTAAGGCTCCTATTGAACAGACTTTTGTTATTTTATTAGTTTATATCTACAGCCTCACTATATCCAGAGGCAACACTCTGTTTCCAGCGGACTTATTTATTGTCTTTGAGTGAAGACATAAGACACATTTGTTTCAATTCATCCTTACTAAGCAACAAAATAACTGTGCAATTGTTACTATTACCACTCTGCTGCATTATACCATATTGTTTTATTATTAGAATCTAAGTCTTTTTAATTTAGATTTTTGGTCTTAATAAATATATTTCGTTTTTTCAGTATGCCTGTCGAGAATCCACTGTTATTTTCTAGCGCATCACCTTTTTTTTCCTTTGCACATCTCTTTTTCACAGATTGGCAGTTACTGTGTGGTAGATAGCGCTCTGAACATAACCCTCCCTATTTTTCTTTCACACCAGCCCACCAAGCTCGAGTTAGATTTCTTTTCAATAAGGCAAAATGTAAACTCCAAAATACATGATTCTATAATTATTTTGAAAGCAAAAAAACTCCATACACTGACCCGCTGCACAATAGAATCTAATTGCAACCTGGGTCATAGTGTCACTCAAAGTGAGAAACATAATCCAAAAAAATGCCTTGAATAACAGACTAAAGCTTCGTATTAAGGATCATTCCGATATACAATATATTAATATGTTAATTACTAGATAAACAAACGAAGCATTGAAGCATGGAGAAGACGCTAGAATACATTATAAAATACACATTCAAACGTAATGGGCCTGATCCAGTATTACGCCTCGGAGCGAATTTATGCGTGGCAGAGACGTAAAATCGCTGTTTTATATGCACTGCGCATGCGCACCATAGAAAATACGCACATTAACGTAGCGTAATTGTGAACGTATGGGCCATTCACGTATGTGTCACGTAAATACTCACGTCTGGGCGTGCCACTTTTACGTTTGAATATAATGACCAGATTCCAAAAGTATAGAAGAGACCACAACCTCCGTGGTTAGAGAAGGACTCTCAAATAAAATACTCAATAAACATCTTGATGTCCTTAAATCAGACGAAGATTTGTCCGGAGTCCTGGGGGACCGTGTGTCGATGGGATGGCGTAGGTCCAAAAATATCAGGGACCTTCTGGTCAAGAGTCATTTTAAGTCCTTTAAACCATTTAGAACTTTACGACCAGGGTACTTCCCATGTGGGAATTGTAGTGCCTGCCAGTACATGATACGTACATCAGATTTCAAGGACCGTACTCCACCATATCAACACATACTTTAGCTGTACCACCAATCAGGTCATCTACTGCCTTAAATGCCTGTGTGATAAAAATTACATAGGCAAAACTATACGAATTTTCAAAAAAAGGTTATTGGAACATGTAAATTAAATCAGAAATAGCCATCGGGATATGGAAAGGATAAAAATCCTTTCACCGGTGGCACGTCATTTTCATAAATACCATCAGGCAGATCACTCCGGCCTAAAGGCCTTTATTATGGAACGTGTTACTCTCAATTTATGTGGTGGTAATGTGGACAATATACTGTTGCAAAAAGAATTAAAATGGATCTCTATGATGGGGTCTGTTTCCACTAAAGGGTTAAATGAATATTTATCTTATAGTCCCTTTTTGTAACAACTGCCAACATGTACAATATTTATTATGTATCTGTTTTTTCTTTTACTTTTTCTCCATGGGCCTTATCCAGAACTTCGCCGATGAACTGTGCTTACTAAAGCACAGCGCATCGGCGTCTACTCTCCCCGACACTCCCCCTGTGCGGCCGTATTTTTCCTTGCTTACGCCAACTGAAGGCTACCCTAACTTCAGCCGGCGTAAGCAATGGAAAATACGCTTGCACAGTAGTGTTGCTACGCTAAGCCCTCCCTCATTAAACTAACTCCCCCCGCCCACCTTCAATAACCTTAACGTAGTAACACTGGGGGGACGCCCCCTCCAGCGTCACTACGCTGTTCCTACGGACGCCAGATCGTTGATCGGGCATTGCTGTGGCTCCGCCGGGCAACATCTGCCCGGCGCATGCGCAGATCGGCTTTTCAGCCAATCTTACGCCTGCCGTAGCTAGTACGGTGGCCGTAGTTCTGGATCAGGCCCCATGTCTCTAAATGTTATTCTGAGGGTGGAAGGGGGTTCTCTTTTTATTTGAGAGTCCTTCTCTAACCACGGAGATTGTGGGCTCTTCTATCCTTTTGGAATCTGGTCATTATATTCATTATTATTATTATTAATTTTTTCTATTATTTAATTTTTACTGAATTTGTCAGAAATGACGTTAGACCTCTTCGTAAATAAATAGTGAATTTTTATTATACAGTAAGATGGGTTTTCATGATGTGATAGACTAGTTTTTTCTGTAATGATATGCACTGCAAGGGACATCAGTTAGGCATATTATGTTTGAATGTGTATTTTATAATGTATTCTAGCATTTTTTTCTTCTCCATGCTTTAATGCTTCATTTGTTTATTTGTAGTAATTAACATATTAATATATTGACAAGCAATTTGATAGATATAAGCACAATACTCTTGAAATAATTCATATAATGTCCGAGGACAGCCACCTATATGTAGAGTTGTAATGTTGACAAAAAAAATCAGTCCCAGCATATATGAGACTCTATGCAGCTTGAGAGACTTGTATAGGCACTTGGTAAAATGACATCAATGGGGAATTGTAGTTTAACTCTATATAAATAGAGAGAAGGAACTGCGTCCAGTATCTTGCCCACTGTGTCTCCAATCCGGCACAGCAACACGGAACTTAGGGACTCTGAGAGTAGAATAACAGGGTTGGCACTTTACTCACGTGTTCCTCCTGTATAGATGTCACAAGCAGGAGGGGGTAAGAGCGTGACTGTAATTTGTAGTGGTCCCGTTGTCAAAAGGCATGTATATCCGCCGTCAGCGAGCTGTCTCTGAAATCTGGCGCTTACGCTGGAAGCACGTGGCTGGTGTGTTTACACCGCGTTGCCGGCTGCGTGCCGGGGGGCATGTGAGCCAAAGGGATATGGAAACCTTAGGTTGCTTCTGCAAGTCCAAATACTCCCAATGATCCCCAATTTATGTTAAAATGGAACACGGTTCTTGATAACTGCTCTTATAGCCTAATGAAATTATTGGTTGAACATAGAGATTCTAAGGTTAAAAATTGTGAATAAAAGATAGAACAGATTAAGAGTGATTTAGAAAATTTTAAAGATGATGCCTTATATCCTGCAAGAATAAAAACTGTTAATGAAAAATTACAAAAATATGAAAGATCCTTGGTTAGTGAAAAATATCAAAGAGATACATATGACTACGAGAATGATGAAGTTAGAACGTATAGAGAAAAAAGATCTAATTATAAAAGATGGCATAATACAACTAACTGGAATGCCAACCAAAAGCAGACAACTACTGAACATAAATCAAAGGGAAAATCATTCCATAAGAATAATACAAATAAAGTAAGAAATGGGAATGATTATCATAATGGACAGAATAAAAACACTCCTAAGAATAATTCTAACTATTCAAAAGGAAAAAACAATCCTAATAATAAATCAGATAAAATAGATACCAATATACCTATGAATAGTGATGTTAATTGTGGTGCTTCTACCTCCTGTTCTCTTGTTTCTATTCCCTTCAGGGAATCTCCTTCCTCCACCTTAGATCTGACACCCCGGATGCCACTTGGGCCTTCTGCCACTTTTCACAAAACCATACACTCGGATTTGAACCACTCTGTTCCCTTACAGAACAGATACCAACTTTTGAGCCTCAACACTCCAACAAAAAAAGGAAGAGAGTCCGACCCTGGGGAGTCAGAGGTGGAGGAAAACAGAAAACCCTCCAATCCAGCTCAGAAGAAAACTTAGAGATAGGAGGTATTTTTAATCTTTCATCCATTTCCCTTACCCCTCAACAACTGACCCTTTTATCTAGGGGTCTCAAATTTGCGCCCTCGTCCAAACCCAATTATTTTCAGCTCAACAAATATGAGAGGGTTAGAGGCTGTTGACTTTTTTCTTTCCACTGACACTTCACTTTCTGCGGCACATAAACAATTTATTTTACAGTCAATTGAATTCATCCTCACTCACAACCACTTTCTTTTTCACCACACTCACTACCGGCAGACACATGGGATGGCGATGGGGACGAGGTTCGCCCTGAGCCTCGCCAACCTATACATCGGCCTCTTTGAGGAGGAACATGTGTGGGGGGGCGGAGCTCCGGTGGGCCTCATCCTTTATTGCCGTTACATCGATGACCTGTTTATGATTTGGGATGGAACGGAGGGTGAAGTTAGAGACTTTGTATCACATTTTAACTCTAATACGTTTAATTTAAGTTTCACATGTGAAATTCATCCAGTTACTCTCAATTTTTTAGATATCACAGTCACCATCAATAACTCAAGCATTACTACCCAAACTTACCATAAACCTGTAGATTGCAATAACTTCTTGGACTTTACTAGTAACCATAAACAATCATGGTTAACTAACATTCCAAAGGGGCAGTTGCGCCGACTTAGACGCCACTGCTCCACATTGGAACTATTTGAGCCTCAGGCGGAGGATCTAGTTAGGACTTTTCAATCTAGGTCCTATCCGGATCCTCTACTGGAGGAAGCGTATCAGGATGCAGTGGCTTTAAATAGATCATCTCTACTAGAACCTAGATCCCCATCAGAACTTACTAACATCAGAAAATCTAAAAATGTCAAACAGAATTTTCCCACTTTTGTTTCTCGTTACAACTGTGCAGCTAGAAAAATTACCAACATTATTAAGAGGAATTACCGCACTTTGTTATTTGATCCAGTTTTTAAATCATGTCTAACTAAAGATCCCCAAGTAGTTTTTAAGAAAGCTAAAAATTTGGGCAATTATTTGGCACCCAGTTTTTATAATCCCCGTTCTGACCCAACTATTTTTTTTTTTTTATAGCATTTTATTTTCATTTTGAATTATTTTAAGAATACAACAAAACAGACATAGCTATAGGCAAGTGTTGACATGGATAAGGCAGATATGTCTTACAAATAAAATATACAGGCGTATGGTAACACGTTAACAAGGATATAACCCATGCATTGAATATATAATCAAATCCGCTTCTCAATGACAACAATGGTATACAAATATATTATAATCTCCCCCTGCCAACATCAGAGAGAACAATCTTGATACTAAATACCATAGTACTATTAAGAGGCAAATACATATCTGCCATAAGACAATAGAACAAAAACATTAGACACACAAAGTAAAATAAAATAAAACAAAACAGAATAAAGAAAAACCTACTACCTAATGTTGACAGATCTATCCTCCATTACCCATCAGTCTGGATTCCTATCAGATTAGTTTCCTCTCCACAATTATTCTGAGCTTAACACTCTGCTCCCAGGAAAGTACCTAGCCATACATATGTAACTCATCAGAGTCTGATTTTGAGAGTCCAGTTGCTTATACAGATACCATTTAGTAGACTCAAAAATTTTATAGATACGCCTTTGTATTTCCGCATCAAGGCGGTCAATGTAAGGTCCCCATATATCTTGAAACTTTTCCCCTCTGACTTCCACTTCTGGCATGGTTGCTTTCCTGTCAAAATATAAGCATTGTAGAAGTGCTATTTTAACTGCCCCTAAAGTTGGAGAGGATTTCTGTATCCAGTTATTCACAAGTACACCTCTGGCCACCATTACAATTATTGTGAGAAGTTTAATATTATGTCTTTGTTGTGTCCTAGCTCCCAGTTACTAAAATTTGCAAATAACATTGCAAGCGGATCTCTGGTTATGTGAATTTTCAAGATGGAACTAATAAACTGTGATAATTTATCCCAGAATTTAGTAATCTTACGACACTCCCACATATTGTGATAAAAGGTGGCCGTTTGTTTCTTGCATTTCGGACATAGCGCAGATTCTTGTGGCAACATAAACGTTCGTTGGTGTTGAGAAATATATGCCCTATGTACTGTTTTTATATGTATTTCCTGCAGGCGTGCAGATTTTAAGATTTTTAGGCTTGTCTCAAAGTGAGTGAATAATATGTCAATTTTTAGGCTTGCCTCAAAGTGAGTGAATAATATGTCAAAGGTGAGATCTTCTGGAATGTCTCTCCCCCAAGTTGTTAATAGTGGATCCCATATTTTGCGTGTGGTGTCTATCATAAGATCTGCCTGCAACATCTTGGTTTTGTATTTGCTTCTTGTTATGTATTGCAACAATTGTAAAAGTATATCCGGAGTTTGGGGATCAGGGAAGAGTTTTGGATGACCGTGAATCATGTGCCTCACCTGCAAATACATAAAAAAATGATTATGAGGTAAATCAAATTTGTTTCTAAGGGCCTGAAAGGTGAGAAGCTCGCCACCCGGATCAAAGATATCCTTGATTGGTTTGATTCCTTTTTCCTTCCAAGTTAGAAACCAAGTATTTTCTAGGCCTGGTGTAAAACATGGATTACCCCAAATAGGCGTGTACATTA
Source organism: Limnodynastes dumerilii (assembly GCA_011038615.1). NCBI lineage: Eukaryota > Metazoa > Chordata > Amphibia > Anura > Limnodynastidae > Limnodynastes > Limnodynastes dumerilii. The sequence goes on from WWET01006541.1 coordinate 44,944, forward strand.
AGCTACGGCTGTTTCTTTGGAGCCTAGCATTGAAAGATGACCATGACCGATATGTGTACTGAAATAAAATATTGTTAAAAATTTCGTGTGGGATATCTTTCTTTCTACAGAGTAATAAAGCTGCCGGAGAGTAAGGGTGAAATCTTTGCTCTTCTAACTCACGGTTGGTATATGTACTCTTCCCCAGAAACCAATCATAGGCATAACGAAAAGAGACAGCGTGTGTAAACGCTAGCAAGTCGGGTACTCCCAACCCGCCTTCATGTTTGGGGAGTCGTAATTTGTTGAAAGCAATTTTAGGTTACTTCCCCCTCCAGATAAATTTTAAAAAAGAAGACCTGCATAACTTAATGTCAGTTTTGTTTAGGTGAATAGGAATAATTTGAATAATATACGATAACTTGGGGAACTAACCCAACTATTAAGAAAACCACTATGTTGGAACAATGGAACTTACCCCAATTAGTGGGTTGTTATAAATGTGGGAATGCAAGATGTCTTACTTGCTCTTTTATTTCGCATAAAACCAAGAATTTCAAATCCAATATTACAGGCTCCACCTTAAGTATTAAATCTTTTATGAACTGTAACAGCTGATACTTGATTTATTTGTTGAATTGCAGATGTGGATCTCAGTATGTGGGGCGCACTACGCACCCCCTCAGATTGAGATCCCTGGAGCACAGGCGCAACATTCTTAACAAAAACCCCAAGAGCAGTGTGGCCACGCATTTCGCAAAATGCTGCGGTTCCAATCAAGTCCATCTCACTGTCTGGGAATAGAATCAGTACCCTCCACTCCCAGGGGAGGTGACCGATATTGGTGCCTGTGCTCCAGGGAAGCATACTGGATACACATGCTCCAAACTCTCTATCCAGGAGAGATGAATGAGTGTGTGAACTTGGATTTTTAGTTCAGTTGAATTTATTTATTTTAATATTCTTGCTGGTTATTTTGTGAATCCCTATTTCTTATTATATATTTTTTTTCTGGTAACTGCTGCTATATATATGAGGCATCTAATAGTAATGTGAACTATACACCTATTTACCGTATATACTCGAGTATAAGCCGACCCGAATATAAGCCGAGGCACCTAATTTTGACACAAAAACCTGGGAAAACTTATTGACTCGAGTATAAGCCTAGGGTGGGAACTATACACCTATTTAATTATTATAAATCTAAAAATGTATAATTATGGAACCTGTGTGATCAAACTATGAGCTTCCCTTTCATACTAACTTTTACAATATCTTTGGATAGCCATCTAATATGCATTTTGTGACATATTGATTTTTTTGTACTATTGTTACAATTTAAATGCATATATTACTTTATGCTAATGTTTATTATTTTCATGGAATCGTTGGCCATCTCATAAAAATTACAGATACTACATAAAAGTTAAAATGAGGGTTTATATCTATACTAATTATTACTTTTTTGTGTTTTTATTATTTATGTCTATATTTGAATAGGAGTCTCACACTAACACTTGTGCAGACTTTTTAACTAATTAATGAACATCTTCTAAGGTATAAAAGCAGACTCCCTGTGAGTCATTCACAAAGCCTTCTGAGGAAACTGTCTGTTACGATGGAGAAACGCACCAAGGGGCAACCTATGATATTGATAAGTCACACTCTTGCTACAGGACAGCACCTTTTATATGAGAGCTTTCTACATAGTGGATTATTAACTTTTTTTCCTTCTACGGCCAGTATTGGGACTTGCAGAAGCAACCTGAGGTTTCCATATCCCTTTGGCTCACACACCCCCCGGCACGCAGCCGGCAACGCGGTGTAAACACACCAGCCACGTGCTTCCAGCATGAGCGCCGGAGCTCAGAGACAGCTCGCTGGCGGCGGATATACATGCCTTTTGACAACGGGACCACTACAAACTACGATCACGCTCTTACCCGCTCCTGCTTGTGACATCTATACAGGAGGGACACGTGAGTAAAGTGCCAACCCTGTTATTCTACTCTCAGAGTCCCTAAGTTCCGTGTTGCTGTGCCGGATTGGAGACACAGTGGGCAAGATAATGGACGCAGTTCCTTCTCTCTATTTATATAGAGTTAAACTATAATTCCCCACTGATGTCATTTTACCAAGTGCCTATACAAGTCTCTCAAGCTGCATAGAGTCTCATATATGCTGGGACTGATATTTTTGTCAACATTACAACTCTACATATAGGTGTGGCTGTCCTCGGACATTATATGAATTATTTCAAGAGTATTGTGCTTATATCTATCAAATTGCTTGTCATAGAGTTGCATATACCTTTTTATAATTATTATTTTTATTGATGTTATTTGATTAATACAATTTTAGAACTGATTACCTGTCGAGACTCCCATAAGGTTATTTCTAGCGCTCCCTCCTCTTTGTCTTTTGTATTTGTTTTTAACAGACTGGCAGTGTCTGCTTGGTGGTAAGCACTCTGAAATTAACCAAATTATATTGTCTAAACAACCCGCATAGCTCGAGTCTAATCTTTCCTATTATATTAATATATTGTATATCGGAATGATCCTTAATACGAAGCTTTAATCTGTTATTCAAGGCATTTTTTTGGATTATGTTTCTCACTTTGAGTGACACTATGACCCAGGGTGCAATTAGATTCTATTGTGCAGCGGGTCAGTGTATGGAGTTTTTTCGCTTTCAAAATAATTATAGAATCATGTATTTTGGAGTTTACATTTTGCCTTTTTGTAACAAAAGCGACAGCCTTTTAGAACATCTATTAACATGTACCGTTTTTTGTTTTTTTCTTTTTTTATCGTTTGATCTCTAATTACTGTTTTCTTTCCTTGACTTGTTCTCACAGGTGTGTGCGCCAAGCTTATTGGTCTATGAGATTACTTACCAGTATATAAAAACTCCCCTTCCGTCTTGACTGCACACCCTCCCCCCTGAAGAAGCACAGCAAAACGAGCGTGGGGACTCTTTTCTAAATCAGCTGCTCTCTGTGCACCGGGAGCCGCTCATCTGTTGTCTGTGATTTGCCTGCCTGTTCGCCCGCTACTCATTATTAGATCAGTGTAGGGTCAAATTTCGTGCCCGTGAGCGGGCAAAGTGCAGCCGTGAGGCTGCTAGTCTCCTATTTCAGGGATAGCCTCCGGATGTTAGTTTAGGCTGCCGATGCAGTGCTCATTTGGCTCACTCTGTCATCCATCATTAGATTACCGGCTGAGTATCTATCTTTTGTATATATATTAGTGAACTATCTGTTTCATATATAACTTGTTCGGTTTGCTGTTATCTTCTCTAATTGTTGGGACCACAGTTTAATCTTTATATTTCGCTGGATGGTGTCTAGTTTTTAATTACATGTCTATTTATGTGATACAATAAAAATGTTTTTTTATATGGCAGTAATTAACATGTAGAGGTCTTTTCTATCTGGGTGTGCACCAGTAAAAGTTGCTGCTTTCTTTCCTAATCGGTGGAAATTTTTTTGTATATGATTACAATGTTAGCAACTTATGTGTAGCACCCCTTTGTTATTAATGTATATATTATTGAGATACTTTATACCTACCAGTGCAGCCTATATTTTTTTTGTTGTAAGACTTATAAAATGGGTGCTTTTGAAAATAAGTATTGTGAAAAACTTTTATGATTTTGAGCATCTGCATGCACAGCATTTGTAAAATGCATCTGGATCCTTTGTAGCTAGAGATGTCCATACTGATTTTATGTGCCATGCTACTATAACGCAGACACAGGTGTGCATGTGCTACTCTGATGTTCAGTCTGCATCGCTCCATATTTTTTTTGTTTTTTTAAAGTTACACAGTTTAAAGCTTATTGTATGTTTTTTCCTTAACATAAAAAAAATCCCAATAAGGTTCAGGTTCCCACTACATCCCAATGTTATGCATGAAGTGGATCAGATTTGGAAGCTACCAGGGGACAACAGCCAAGAGCATTCCCCGAACCTCTGGCTGCGCCAACTGATCTGAACCTGATCCTTACTGTCATCCACGAAAATGTCCAGAATGGAGCAACACATGGCTAACATATCTATGTGCACTTTGTTAACCATTTTATTCCTTCCCTGCACCACTCCCATCCCCACTCTCAACCCCAATCCCACTCTTGACCCCTGCTCCCATCTTAACCTTTGCCTCACTCTCAGTTCCACTCTAAACCCCAGCCTCACTCTCAGCCACTCTAAACTCCAGTTCCACATAGCCAGAATCCCATTTCCATCCCCACACACATATCCAGCCTAAATACCATTTCCACTCAAAGTCCTAGTACCGTCTCCAACACCACCCTGCATGCTGTCACCTCTATCCCACCACCATAATGACTCCACCTTAATAACCCCAATATCAACTCCAGCCTGAAATCCAGTTCCAAACTAAGTACCAACCTCAGACCCCCAATCGTGACCCATTCCCACCACAAAACACAGATTCTTAATTTTAAACCTCGCCCCATACTCTTTTTCTAATTTTATTATGGTGATGAAACTGTTTTTTATTTTATTTTTAAAATATTATGTTTATTTACAATTAGACTCACACCATCACATAATGTATACACTGGTAGAAATGACCAGTAAGATGTGTGTCACATGTGCTAAAACTGATTAACTCTCATGAGAAGCTTTATCACCTGTATCACATGTATTTTAGGGTTCCAGTTGCCACCTCTATTTTAAAGTAAACCATCGAGACTCAACAGGCATTGTGGGTCTAGTAATTCCTTTTATATACTAAAGCTACAGAAACCTGGACCATCATGATTTCATGAGTAGCAACGATTTTTGTACCAAGAAAAAAATACGCTATAGCTTGAGGAATGGTCATCAGACTATCAATTGTTTTGTTTTATTTTCCTTAACATGTATTTATTAAACAAGTCAAAAAAGAAGCCATAAAAAAAAACATAATTCTCTAATTAGACAGAAACACTGTAGATAAGGTAATGTAACACTGGGCCTGAGAGCTGTCCATGAAGAAGACAGCAAAAATAAATTACTTTTTTCATATTTTTTTTTTTTTTAACTTTTTATTAATGATACCGCAAACAAATACACATCATGACACTTATACAAATACAATGTATCTGTATCAACAGTACTTAGTTTCTTCGCAGAGAAACAAGAAGATTATAATATAATATATTATCGAAGAACTCTAAACAAGTACTTAAGAAAAACAATTGTAATAAGTGTCCGAGTCACCAACGATTAAATACAATCAATGTCTACCTCTGGTTACTACAAGCCACTTCTTCTTGTTATTGCTATATGTTTACCTACCATAACGCAAGGAAGAGGACCACCATGCCACCAGACCCCACTGTTGTGAAGGGTGAACATCGTTAAAATGCCTATCCAAGAAAGGGAGGGTCATTTTCCACCAATCTTAGGGCATACCAATTGGTATGTTGTACCGTGCTCTGTATTTTATTTTGCAGGGAGGCTGACAGGGTATTTATATAGGATTCACAGACATCAAAAAAGAACTCAACCTTTCTCTCCCTGTCGAGCAAGGTTTCCATCCAATCCATTACAAATATCTTGTGCAATTTATCAACGAACATCGTGAGTGGTGGCAAGGATCTTTGGATCCACATTTGGAGGAGGGATTTTTTAGCCGCTGCACTTACATATTGCAATAATCTGCGGCAACTATATGGAGCTATCTGGTTTTTCGGAAGGATGCCAAACAGCACCCATTCAGGACTCAGGGGCAGGGAATTTATTAGATTCTCCTCCACATATTTTTTAATTTGGATCCAGAACCCCCTGACCAGCGGGCAAGCCCAGAGACAGTGGAAGGTGTCTGCCTCCTGTCCAAAACACTTGGGGCATGTATGATCGGTGGTGAGTCCAGCCAAAAATCTCCTGTGAGGGGATAGATAGGCGTTATGATAGAGGTTGAGAAACATCTCCAGGTATTGGTTTGATTTTAGCGCTCTGTCCGAATACCTTAAAGACTGAAGTAAGTCCTCACAGGTTACACCAGGGAGGTGCCGCGTCCACTGCGACATCCCCGATTGCACCTGGGAATGGTCCATCGGGACCCACAACAGATTATAGTACCTGGAGATGGCTCCCCTGTCCGAAGAATTATTTTTTTAAATGATGTCTAATGGGTTTTTGATATCCTGTTGGAACAGATGACGTATCACTGCACTTACGTAGTGCTGTGCCTGGAGAAACTGTAAAGGTTGTTGCGTTAGAAACCTAAATCGTATTTGTGCCTGGCTAAGTGTTAACGGACGGTATGTTGATGTGTCGAGTAAGTCTCCCACTGACATAAGTCCCTCCCTGGCCCACCGTGTGAAGGAGCAGTCTGCCACGCCATCCTGGAAGTCCGGATTTCCCACAAATGGCAGGAACACCGACTTGTGGGCATTAAGCCCTTTTTTGTGTCTTAACAGGTGCCACAACTTCCTAGTAGTCCACAGCAGAGGATTTATTTTAATCTCCTGGGGTATCTCCTGGTCATGCTGGTGAAGAAATGCAGCCAGACTTAAGTTGCGCAAGAAACCCGCTTCCACTCCAAGGTTAGTGTATGTACTACACCCATTCAACCAATCCTTTACGTATCGCAGTATCGCTGCATAGTTATAGTTAGCAATATGCGGAAAATTGATACCCCCATTTTTCTTTACCTGTTGCAACTTTATCAAACCTATTCTGGGGCGTTTGCCGGCCCAAATGAACCTACGGAACACCATGTTAATATATCCTAGATCTTTATGCATAAGCAGTATGGGTAGTGTCTGCAGTAAGTACATAATCCTAGGGAAGGAGACCATTTTTACCAGATTGGCTCTGCCCAAAAAAGAGAGGGAAAGATGCCTCCAGCCCTCCAGCTCAGTGGATAAATTCCTTATGACTTCCCCAATGTTTAACCGATAGAGCTTTTCCGGGTTTTTAGGGATCTCAACCCCCAAGTAAGTGATATGTTTAGGGGCCCAATGGAAACCAAATCGCCCTGCCCACCCCGGGCGGCATATCCCCCTTTTCAGATACAAGGCAACAGATTTGGACATGTTCACCCGAAAACCCGATATGTCCCCAAACTCATCCAGTGTTTGCAGAATTAACGGCAAGGAAGATCTTGGGTTGCTTATATACAAGAGTATGTCATCTGCGAAAGCAGACAACTTGATTTCCACCTGTCCCACCCGTATGCCCTGGAACTCCAGCATTCCCTGTAGGACCCGCAGTAGGGGATCTATAGTTAAATTAAAGAGAAGAGGGGACAGAGGACACCCTTGACGAGTGCCCCTGTCCATTCTCATTGAGTCACCCTTAGTTCCATTTACCACTAAGGAAGTTGTGGGTTCCATGTACAAATATTTGATATAGTTTGTGAAGACAGGGTCAAACTCTCTGTTCTGTAGGACAGCCATCAAGTGGGGCCAGGAGATCGAGTCAAACGCCTTATGGGCGTCCAGGCTTAACAACATGTTTCCACTGTCGCTATTATAATGGGAATTAACTGTTGATGCAATTGCTGTGCGTACAGCTTTTACCGAATGTCTACCATGGGTAAATCCTAGTTGATGGTCCGAAAGCAACGCAGGAAGGATGGTCTGGAGCCTAAACGCCATGATTTTAGAGAGTATCTTTACGTCCAAGTTTATTAAAGATATCGAGCGGTAGGAGTCTGCCTGTTGGGGGTCTTTGCCCGGCTTCAATATTAAAGTAGTATGAGCTTCCTGGAATGAACGACACGCTTGGTGTTCACTTAGAATATGGCAGTACAAATTAAGCAGGCAGGGGACCATTTCCTGCTGCAAAAGTTTATAATATTCTGCCTAGAAACCGTCTGGTCCCGGACTTTTATTTCATTTGAGGTCTGATATGGCCCTGTTTATCTCATCCGCCGTCACATCCGAAGATAATAGTTCGTTTTGAGCTAAGATCAATTTTGGTAACTTGGCCAATCTGAGGAATCGCTCTTGCATTATCGGGTCGTGTGGGGGGGCCTTGTAAAAATTCATGTAGTATTCAGTCAACTGAGCTAGGATATCCTTCGTCTTCCATAGAAGGGTTCCCGAATGGGTGTGTTTGAGAGTGGTGATAAATGTACGTTTACGATTGGGGCGCGACATCGTGGCTAATAATTTGCCCGTTTTATTCCCCCATCGGAAGTATGTATGTTGTGTTCGATGTAGATTAGCTCGAGCTTGGGCCGATAAAAAACTCTCCAGGGTTTTGCGTGTTTCTACATAGTATGATAATTTGTCTTGGGAAGGGGAAAGTGCATAATCCTGAAAGGCCAGCTCCATCTCCCTCCTCATGCCCTCAAATTGCTGTCTAGCTTCCCTTCTTTTGCCTACCATGTATTGAATAATGAAGCCCCTCATTACTGCCTTGGATGCTTCCCAAAAGACAACAGGGTTATCCCAGTAATCCAAGTTGTCATCCATATAGTTTGTCCAGTGTACAGTAAGTAAGGATTTGAACTCCTGGGATTTATACTGATGACTCGGGAAACGCCATATGTGACCCTCGGAAGGAGCATTTAAGAGTGTCAGATAAAGCAGTATCGGGGCATGGTCTGAGACCAATATATCTCCCACCCTTGCCTCCTCTACCCGCGAGAGGAATGTGTAATCACGGGCCGTCGGGTTTAATAGGCGCCATGGGTCGCAGAGCTGGAGGGTGGATTTTAAATCGTGGATATATTTCCAGGCCTGGGGGGGCGGGTTAATAGCGGGGGGCGATTTATCAATAAGCGGGTTATCCACTGTATTGTAGTCCCCTCCCATGATAATTTGGTATGTTTGTCTGCTTGCTAGAAGTTGCGTTATAGTTTGAAAAAATTCCCTTGGGCAGTGATTAGGTGCATAAATATTCAGGAGAGTGTATTTGGAGTGCCAAATGGAGATATCTAATAAGAGAAATCTACCTTCCGGGTCCCTTACCTCATCTAGGATTTCATACTGAATGTGTTTACTAAGGAGTATTGCCACCCCTCTCGTTTTGGTTTGATAGGAAGCTGACCTACATTCCGCTACCCAAGCAGCCCGCATAGTGGAGTTCTCACCCTCCCTCCAATGAGTTTCCTGGAGGAAAACCAAATCAGGGTGGTGTCTCTTTAAGCTATTGATAACCTTCTTGCGCTTGACTGGACTATTCAGACCCGCCACATTCCAGGAGACAACCCCAAGAGGCCTATGCATATGTGCTGTGTGTGAGTCATGTGGTGAAGGTGGCGTGGTCATCCTACCCCAACGGTGATCCAAGGAGGTGTTGCAAGATGCTGGCCAGGGGGTTCACTGTGCTCACCAGCACCAAACTGGATAGCACTTCGCAGGTTTTGTGGCAGGTGGTCCCCACCTCCGCTATACATCGTGAGGAGACACAAAAGAAGATTATACAGTAGTAACACACTTATCGCATGATAAATCATTTTTGCAAGCAGTATCAAGAATTTTGTATTTTTCCAAAAATTAAATTTAAACCATAAATTCCCAGTGATTCCCATTCGGCTGTAAGGGAATCACCAATGAGCACATGTAATAGAACTACTACAAAAGAACAAAGTAATATATCAAATAAACTGGATGTACAAGATGGGGGGGCTATAAAGTTGTAACTCTAACATTTTCTCAGTTACCTATTATGGAAATCCTAGAGACAGTTGTCTTTTTATACATTGACTGTTGTCTCTATCAATAAAGAAACAGTTTGAATTTCAGGTATGGACCATGAATGTCAGTCTTAATAATAATTAGTCCACTATTTAGAAAGTACTGCATTCCGGAATACCACCGGTAATCGTGAGTCATGCCCTCCAGCTTTGTGATCTTTTATATCTATGCTATGTTTTAAACTTGTGAAGATACCGTGCTCTGTTTGTTGAACAATTGGAGACTGAGCTATTACAATCCCATCTTATCACTGGAGACATGGAAGTCTGGATTTTTGCCGGTAACAGATGGTATACATCAACTATTAGCTTTCTGTCACTGAATCGACTCTAAGACCGTTTGCCACTCAATTCATTGTACTGAGCCACACATTGGTGATACTATTTCTAAATAGTGGACTAATTATTATTAAGACTGACATTCATGGACCATACCTGAAATTCAAACTGTTACTTTATTGATAGAGACAACAGTCAATGTATACAAAGACAATTGTTAATGGAAAACCCACGATGTATGTTTTATTTATGCTTTCATTTTTGAGCAGGCCAGCATATGTACAATTTGACACGTGCTGCTTATGATATTTAATCATTTTATTAGTTATTGTAATAAAGAAAAACTTTTTAAAACCTTTTCTTGTATATTTTGAGACTGAACAAGTGCGGATATATGGTTATATTTTTCAGTTTTGTATATTAGGGTTCAATCACCTAATTTATCCAGCAGCTTGGTCAGCCCCAATCAACGTCCCCTTGTTATATTAGTAGTGCCAGGAATTATTTTGTTATTTTCTCCTGCATGCAGCCTGGCCCTAAAACTTCCTTCCCCGCAGCCTGACTCTAAGCCATAGCCTAACCCTAAAACTCCTTATAGACTCCCCTGTTACACTCAGCTGTCCTGCTGTTTCCGAAAAAAAGAACGAATGGGTAAGTATGCCGATCGATTGATTAATAAAATCTTCTAATTAGTGCTGTTTTCTAAACAGAGCCACATGAAAATTCGCTTTTGGTTTTCTCTGAAAGCATTATGAAGATAGGGACTGCATCCCCTTTGTTCTTAGTACTGCGCTCTGTAAAATACACATGGTAACCCCCCTATATGCCACAATCATTGCATGTAATATTTGAGATATTAATCTTGATTACTGGTCAGGACTTTGTTTCACAACAATTTTGGCTTTCCTCAGTACTCATCTAATGGTATTTATCATTGTGTTTTTTGTTTTTTTCCCCTATCAGTTGAGCACAAATAAACCTTTTCTATTTGCTACAGGAAATTCAACACCGCCATGAATTGGCAAATTCTATTTCTTCTTACCTTATCAAACCAGTACAACGAATAACAAAATACCAGCTTCTATTGAAGGTAAGTTATTTTAGTCTAAACTTAGACATAATAAAACACTTGTTAAAATAACTCTTAATCAAATTTAATGTTTAGCATTAAAGATCTAAATTCGTTCTATCTATATATAATTTATTACAAAAGATATATGTAAAAATAAACAAATAATTCATAAAAAAAATAGATAAGGGTTTTGCCCAGTTACAGTACAACGAAAAATACCAGCTTCTATTGAAGGTAAGTTATTTTAGTCTAAACTTAGACATAATAAAACACTTGTTAAAATAACTCTTAATCAAATTTAATGTTTAGCATTAAAGATCTAATCTAAATCTATCTATATATAATTTATTACAAAAGATATATGTAAAAATAAACAAATAATTCATAAAAAAAATAGATAAGGGTTTTGCCCAGTTACATAATTATAAATAT
>WWET01006542.1:0-13754 GCA_011038615.1 Limnodynastes dumerilii
AGAGGACGACTGGATAGACGTCTTGCCTGCTGGCTGGTTGGCTGCGCTGCGCTGAGTATTGTCTTGCTGTACCTTGCTGTTACCCTGATTCTGTCGAATAAACACAGTTTTCGTAAGTTTGAACGAATCTTTGCCTTGGTTCTATTTTTCGCTTTATAGCGTGTAATTGCGTACTGATTCATGGTGGTACTTTTGGGGTACACTGTATTCACACTTGTCCGTTTTAAAATGGTTGTGATGTCAACTCCAATCCCAGCAATGTGGGCACTATATAAGTTGTTCCATTATACCATACGTTTATCTCTCTGATAAAACACGTCCAGGTACAGGTTTGCAAATTGTACGGAGAATGCTTTTATCACTACACCAGATATTTACCACTTTTTTTTTCAACATTCAGTGCATGGCATAAGTCTTCTGCTGCTTATAAACTAATAATGGCAGGGTGTTCCCGATTTATCCTATCAAGCTCAAGCTGATGCAAACCTCCGAGGGTTTTCCAAACACATGGAGGTATGTAAGTCCGCATGTGAGAGTGGAATAAACCTCCTGTCACTACCCTCTCACATGCGGAGTTCTGGACACTTACTTGTCCAGAATCCTACCTTAAATTCTCTGCATGAATCTGCGCCTGTACAGACGCAGATCTGTGCATATTTGCTTACCGCCACCCACTTTATTTCATATGTATGCCTATCCCTGCCCCCCCATACGAAACTGAATTCCATACTCAAGGAGTTCTGTTGCGCAGTATCTTGCGTGTGCATGCGCAGTGCCAGGAAATCATCTGACCTCTGCAAGCAGCTTTCGGAAGCTGGGTGACGTTATTAGTTTAGGATCAGGCCCCTTGGTATTGATACAGTTTGCCGAGTAATTTCACCCACAGCCACCAGATTAATTTCCAGTGGTTGTCTTTGACCCATTTTTTATAGTGACATTCTGATATTTACTAACTGTATTAATCATTTGGAGAATGGGACTTATTCTTACTAATCTTCATTACAGCTGTTTCAGCTAACCAGCTTTGCTTGTTCAAGCTTATTGTAATATCACCTTTCATCTCTGCAGCTATTAATCAACTATTTGCCATTCTGCGACTTAGAGAAATTGAGCTTAACCCAAAGACTCTGGCAAAGGCACTCCATAATCTGGAAATGAACTTGGAATCACCAATTCGAGACCATTTCCTGTGGACAACCGTGAAGGTGTAATATTTTCTTATTTACAAGTACTGGAGCAAAAGGTAATACGTTTGAGGGGAAGAAAATGGGCGACTCTGGAAAATCAGTCCACAATTATTTAGACCCCTGTGAATCCCTTGGTAGATCAGTTATGAAGTTATAAAAAGTGATGGCAGATAAGAGCCACATGGCTCATCCAGTCTAACCAGTTGTTTACTTAAAACTATACTGACTCTAGACCATATGTAACCTCAATTTTATTTTGAGATCAGGATATCCTTATATTTATCCCAAGCATGTTTAAACTCTACTGTGTTAGCCTCAACCACCTCAGATGGGAGGCTATTCCACTTATCTATCACCCTTTCAGTGAAGTAATTTTTCTGCACAATTCCTCTGAATCTACCACCCTTATAGTTTATATTTATGCCCTTGTGTTCTATTACACCTCTTCTTTTGAAAAATGTCACCCTCCTCTAGCTGGTCACAAGCCTTGATATATTTATAAGCTGCTATCATATCTCCCATCTCCCTTCTCTGCTCATGTTTAGTTCCTCTAGCCTTTCTTAGTATGTTTTGTGACACATGCCATGGACCATTTTAGTTGCTTTTCCTTGCACAGTCTCTAATGTATTTATGTCTTTCTGGAGATATGGCCTCTAGAACTGAACACAGTGTTCTAGGTGAGGTTGTACCAACGATCTATAAAGGGGGATCACTACTTCTCTCTTTCTGCTACTAATTCCTCTCCCTATGCAACCAGGCATCTGACTCGTCTTTCTCATTGCTTTGTTACTGCGCATGCGCAGTAGCTACTGTTTATTGAACTACGTCCGTCTATGGAAGACGGACGTAGTTCTGGATCTAGCCTGTAGTGCCATTAATGATTTATTGAGCGTTTGGGTTTTGTGCCCCAAGTGCATAATTTAGTACTTTTTGGCATTAAACTGCAGTTGCCACACTCTTGACTATTCCTCCAGTCTACCTAGATCATGCCTAATTTTGTGTACCACTTCTGGCATGTCTATCCTGTTACATATCTTTGTGTCATCTGCGAAAAGGCATATTTTCCCTTCGATACCACAGGCAATATCACCTATAAAGATATTAAATAGCACTGTTTCAAGTACAGAACCGTGGCATACTCCACTGGTTACCTTACCATCCCCAGAAGGGATTCCATTTACTACAACCTTCTGTTGTCTATCCTGTAACCAAAATTGTATCCATGCAACTATCTTTAAGTCTAATCCCAAAGTTTCCATCTTAATTAACAGTCTGTGATGTGGCACAGTGTCAAAAGCCTTACTAAAATTTAGATAAGCTATGTCTACAGCTCCCCCTTTAGTGACCCAGTCAAAAAATTCAATAAGCTTTGTTTGAATTCAATAAGATTTGTTTGACATGATCTTCCCCCAGTGAATCCATGCTGCTTGGGATCCTGTAAGTTACTGGATTTAAGATACTGTACAATTTGTTCCTTTAACAGTGTTTCAATCAATTTCCCTATTACTGATATTAGACTCACTGGTTGGTAGTTTGCCACTTCTTCCCTACTTCCACTTTTATGCAGAGGGATGACATTTGCTAGATTTTAGTCCTCTGGAATCAGCCGAGTTATTAGTGACAGGTTGAATAATTTAGTTAACGGTTTTGCCAGCACCCCTCTAAGCTCTTTTAATATCCTAGGATGTATCCCATCTGGTCCCATTGATTTGTACACTTTCAGCTTTGAAAGTTCTTTTAATACCTGCTCCAAAGTAAAAGTAATAGAAATTGCCTCCTTTGTATTAATAGCCTTCCAATTTAAAATTGATTCCTTCCCCTATCTTTCTTTTGTGAATATTAAACAGAAATACTTGTTAAGTTGATCTGCCATAGCCTTTTCACCCACAATAAGAATCCCACTCTCTCTTTTGAGCCTTACTATACCCTCTTTAGTTTTTCGCCTTTCATTTATATACCTAAAAAGCAATTATCCTTTTTTTCGTATCAAGTGGGCCAGTTTTTCCTCAGCTTGTGCCTTTGCTGCTCTGATAACCTTTTTAGCCTCCTTCTGCTTTGTAAAATACTCCTCCCTGTCATCATTATTTTGAAATCCATTACTATATGAGTCCATGGCCGTCTGGACTAGAAAGTGAAAGCAATGGACCTGCTGGTTGCAGACAGGAGGCCTTAGTTGGAGCATAGACCAAGCATGTGAGACATACTGCTCCACATCCCAATGTAGAGTGGGCCACTGATAATTACGAGAGAGGAATACTCTGGTCTTCATGAAGCCAGCATGGCCAGCAAAGTGAGAGTTATGGGCCCATTTTAGCAACTTGAAACGCATGCTTTTGGAATTTAGGATGAGTTTTTCATCAAAATCTGGTTCTTGGTTTACTAAATCGAATGCTTAGGACAGTGCAACTGCCTTTCGGTTCTCAGCCCTAGAGAAACAGCTGGAAACAGGTTAAGAACAGTGACCAGCGACCTTGATGCACATTGGACTGATTGCAGATTAAGAAGATTCTTATGATCTGTATAGATCTAAGCAGATGGGTGGAGCCCTTGAGTAGGTATCGCTGCCATTCCTCTAGAGCCCAATTGGCCGTAAGCAGTTCTTCATCCCTATTTCCATAATTCATCTCAGTGGGAGATAATTTACAGGAGAAGATTCTGCATGGCAGCAACTTGTTGGAATTATTATGCTGAGAGAGAATATCTCTTGGCCCATAGAAAGAAGCATCAACCTCTTGAAAGAATGGTCTGTATGTGTCAGGCTGCTGCAATATTGGTGGCTTTGCAAACTCCTGTTTTAATTGTTCACAGGTCTGGCCTGCCTCAGGAACTAATACATTTTTCTGACTTTCTGTTTTGTTTGGGCCACAATGGGAGTTACCACTAAGGAATAGGTCTTGACAAACTGGCTATAGAAATTGGCGAGTCCCTCATGCTGGGGCCACTGTAGAATTGATTTTGATTTATTAGGGTTTCATTGGTGCCAAAAAGGATGTATCCCAAGAAGAGCATCTCAGGTTTTTCAAAGATGGACTTCTCAATCTAGGCATACAGACCATGATGACAAAGGTGGAGAAGGATCTCTTGGAATGTGGGAGCAATGAGAAACTGAATCTGGAGAGAAGATTAGTATATCATCCAGATACGCCACCATATACTGATAGAGTATGTCACAAAAGATTTCATTCATGAATTCTTGGAAGATGACTGGGGCATTGCGCAACCCGAACAGCATACCAAGATATTCATAGTGCCCGTCCCTGGTGTAAAAAGCTGTCTTCCATTCATCCCCCTTCTGAATCCAGATCTGACTAAAGAGACCAGCAGAGCAATGAAGTACCTACCTGTAGGATAACTGCTACAGCTGAGTGAGAATACCCAGAAGCAGGGTCATATTATCAGTACTGTAGGCCCTGGGCAAAGCATGCACAGGGGCCTCTACCAACCCACTTACAGGAATACAAATGTAACCAAAACTTTTGAACATTATAAGCTTTGAAAAACACATAAATTTCAACATATAAATGATAATTCATTTACAGTGCCCATTCATCACACTGTGTCCTCCTGCATCACACTGCTGCCCCTTCATTATCACAATGTTTTCCCTTTATCTAGGGCCGCCATCAGGGGGGGACAGCCGGGACTACGGTCCTGGGCCCAGACCTGATGGGGGCCCCGCCAATACTTACCTAGCTCTATAACAGCAGGTATCAGTGTTATCCTACCACCGATACTTGCTGTTCAGAGCTAGTTAGTAGCCGGCCAATGCACAAGGAACGTCTGCTTTGCGCACCAGCCCGCTACTAAAGCATGTCTGCAGCGCCCTATATGACATCACCAATGACATCACATAGGGGGTGGGGCCCCTCGACTGGGCCCTGCATGTGATGACGGCAGCCATGCCTTTATCATCACAATCTGCCCTCCTGCATCACATTGCCCATTCATCACACTGCCCCTTCATCACACTGTGCCCTACTGCATCACACTGCCCCTTCATCACACTGTGCCCTCCTGCATCACACGGTGCCCTCCTGTATCACACTTCCCCTTCACCACACTTTGCCCTCCTGCATCACACTGCCCCTTCATTACACTGTGCCCTCCTGCATCACACTGCTGCCCCTTCATTATCACAATGTTTCTCCTTTATCAACACACTGTGCCCTCCTGTATCACACTGCTGTCCCTTCTTGTGTGTCTTTACAGCCATCCAAACGTTTCCTCTTTGTGTGTGTCCAGCCAGTCATTCTGTTCCCTCCTTGTATGTCCAGCCAGCCTTTTGTCCCCTCTTGTTTGTATGTACAGCCAGCCTTCTGCCCCCTCCTTATTTGTCCATATACACACACTTATTTCTTGACTTTCTTACCTGTTATGAACTCTTCTTTCCTCAATGGTGTGTTTTCTCTGCAGTGATGACACTGGCCTGACCTAGGTCACACAAGCGCCATCGCGATGGTTATACAGTGGTACAGTGACACACACATATAGTGCCAAGCAATATTGTGTCAGCTTTGCAGTTGCAACATTTTTTTTATTTTTGGGGGAAGTTTAAGGTTGGATGAGTATAGACACAGCTGTAATGTGACTAGTGGTGGTCATAAAATAATGGCACTCTGACACAGAACAATGGTATATTGCCATTTAGGTTGAGAGCATAAATAGCACATTATATGGGACACAAGAAGAGGGGGCACACAGACACATGGACTGCAGAATAACGGTATACTTACATTTGGGGTTTCAGAACAGTGGAACTGACACTTGGAGCCCTATCATAAGGGAACATTAAAGTTATGGGTTTCACAGTGACCTTGTGGACCACAAGGCAAAATAACATTTGGGGTTTCATAACAATTCTCTCTGATAGGAAAATAAGAGTTACTTACTAATTTGGCCATTGCTCAAATAGATTATGGTCAACACTAAACTTAATGTGGCACTTACTAAGCTGTAGTCTAATACTTTAGGGGTACAAATTGGTTACCCACACAGCGGTGTGTTGGTATTATATAATACACACAGTGGTCCCCAGTGGTGTACTGTGACACTGGTAAATAACTGTATAAAACGATAGGAGTTCTTGGTATAAAATAGTGAGAGGTTGTGAAAAGACATTCGCTTTATTAATATCTACGGTATGGTGGCAGCTAAGAAATATTTCAAGGGTCGTCTTCATTCAAATGAGCATGGAATTGTGCATCTCCCCAGCAGATGGCTTTGCAGATAATGATGGTTAAGCAATGGAGACAGAGTCCCTCCCCCTCCTCCCTTTCACTCATCATGTCCTGTTGCCATGGAAGGCCGCAGGGCTGAAATGGATTCTGCTTATTAAATTTGTTGACTCTTCTGTGCTTTGAGAATGAATGCTGTTAAAGGGGGAAAAAAATCAAAACATAGGAAAAAACAAAGCTGGCCCCTCCCTGCAGCAGAGATAGTGTTATCTTGGCTAGGCAGGTATAACCACAGCTTGTCATGCAGAATCTTCACCATCTGCAAAGTGCTTTGTTTCAGCCCAAATACTCATCAGAGACTTAGTATTAAACATCACAAGCACAAACATTTTCCCATTAAATTGATGCTGTGATGCTCATATAGCTGGAATTATCTCCTTGGTAAATGTAAATTGCTAATTACCAAAAACCCAGAATTCACTTTGCTCATGGGCCTGGTCTGACAATTAAAATAACTTGCACTCTGCTGTATTAATATGAGTAAAATATGACAAATATATCAACCAAGGTAAGGAAATGTTCCAAGTCACAACGTACAACTTTTTAGATGTTCTAATATCAGAAAGTGAAATGTCTAAATACATCTTCAAGAGAAACATAACTGATATAACTGAGATAACAACTTATAATGATTACAGCTTCCTAACTTTCAAACGTCCCCTAAAAAATGAATAACATGTTTACACCCTCATGACAATGAGCATGTGGACTGCCTTAAGTACACACGGGTCTTCTTTATTAAGTTGTGTGTCGCACAGTGAAATCTTGTTCATACTTTTGATAGTAACAGAAACTCCTGGATTTCTGGGCACCCAGCTCCTTCCCCACCTATCAGAACTAACAGAATTGTAGCACAACTTTAAACATACCTTCCATATGTACCGGCTTACTATTACTACTACTATTACCTACCTACTTAGGATTTCCGGCCCTATGGTCTGCATAGGGCATAAGGGGCCTGATCCAGAGCTAAGTGCAGTTTAAGTACAATCGCGTAGCGCATTTACGCGATCGTAAGTACTATGCACTCCCCTCGGTTGTTCGTAATTTAGCTATTTTATGACTACCAAACCCTACCTTAACTTTTCCAAGCGGAACTGCACTCGTACGTAGTGCCCGGAAGGACGTAACTGCCTAACCCAGTGTTGTATGGATGACCCATCCCTTTGTTCGTATTTACGCTGAAGGTACATACGATCAGAGTTACGACGCCTAAAATCTGCCGTGCGAATGTGCAGTAAATGCAAAATGGCGATTTAACGTCAGCGGCTAGCGTAAATATGCTTTCCTACTGAGGTCTGGATCTGGCCAAAGGTGCTTAGAATACCCTTACTGTGATATTTAAATACCTCCACACTCCCAACTTGTGTAGGAAACATACACATCGAGCTACACCCCACCCCGCTGTCAGAAAGACTGCCAGTACAGAAGATCCCCAATTGAAGTATGTCATGGCACATAAGCTTGCACTGCATATGTCTGGATCGGGTTTCTGATATTTGAATCTAGCCAATCATTTTTGTTACTGCCATGTATGTGACCTCCTCCAGATTTTACTAAATATTTTGCTCTACCTCTGTGGTTTCCTCCTGTGTTTCTTAGTTATGCCTGTCACTGGGCTGGATCCAGACTTAAGTAAGTTCTTGAAATTAGTTACTCCTGGGCTAAACCATGTTGATTGCAGGGGAGTCATATTTCATCTGTTGCAAACAGTGTTAGAGTTGAGAGGTGATGTTTCCCAGCCCAAGTCTAAATAACAGTGTGACAGTAAAGCTCTTCAGTATCTGTGTGCAGTAAGCAATTCAAAGATATATCCCTGCATGCAAAGAATACCAATTAACTTGACTCCCCCCCCTGCAATCAACGTGGTTTAGCCTAGGAGTAACTAATTTCAAGCTCTTACTTAAGTCTGGATCGAGCCCATTGTGTGTGCATGTGTTATTTGCAGTACGGTATATAAGTATATCAAAGTAATACACAGCCAACAATTATATGGTATTTTATTATGTACTATGCTGACCATCCCTACCCCGTATGTCTGTACTGTATTTTGTTGTATTTTGTACGGTGCTGCGAACATCTTGTATCGCCTTATAAATAAATGATAATAATAATACAAATGTTAATTAAATGTAAATTTAAAAATGCAGTAAAATATCATTTTAAAGTAAGCCTGCTAGATAAAATGATATTAAAATTGGTAGACAGAGGGGCTTATCCATACTCTAAAACCACAAGATACTGGAGGCAGTATTAAAGAAAGATAGTTTGTGTGTACAGAACAGAGAATGAGAAGGACATCTGTACCCTGCTCTAGCATGCAAAGTTTGTTTGCTTATAACTTATGTAGTATCTTCCGGGGCTTTCCAACAACAAAAGTGTGTCTGTGCCTTCACACATCTGCTCACTAAGAAACGGGGATTCGTAATTAAGACTTCTGACTTCTCTCATAATTTCTTACTGCCTCTATTAGTTCTTCCCTGCCCCTTTTTCCTTCAGCCGAGAAGCTCACTAAGGCAGGTGGTCTGTCTCTGATTGTCACAGATGCTGACAGTCACTGCAGATCATATGCAAAGTCCCAGTTCACGAGAGTTCCCACAAAAAAGGGACACAGACTGAAAGACCACCAGTTGTTGTGAGACACAACAGACTCACAGGGTCGTCTGCAACTCACCAGAGTTTATATAAACTTTTCTTTCTAGAAAACAATAGAAACTATTGTAACTCTACATACATAGCATGCACACTCATATAATTGTAGTTCTATAATCCATCCTTTGTTTTTAACATTGTAAAAGTAATTAATGTTATTGTAGAGAGGAATTAAAATTATCAATCAACAATCCAGTCACAAAACAGAGTTTTACTCTCAGGAAGGTAGGAATTAATCGGGATTAATTCGGAAATATTCTTACAATGCATGAAATGTAATGCTATTTTATATGTTATGTATATGATATTTTTATTCTAACCACCTCCCCCAAACAACTAAACCTATTTATAGGTTTGTTAATCACCCAGGGCTGTATTCACACTTAAGAGTGAGTTAGGTGCTTCTGGATCCACGCCGAACTCACCAGTCCAGTCCTCTTTTTTAGGAGCCTAATGGCACGTAACATAGGGCTACATTAAGTAACTGCGCATATTTTTCTTCTTAAGAAGGAAAACACGCACAGAGAACCCTTTCCCACGCCCTCCCCGTCTCATTTAAATCCCTTCCCCCACCCACTCTTCTTAAAAATGGCCGCGAGGCTGCCATGTCACGCCTCTTCTTACTTAACTATATATGTGCGTCTTTAAAAGACTGCACATAGTTAAACTCCATTCCTAAATCCTACGTAGCTTGCGTAGTCAGTATGACTGCACATGCGCCATTGGTAAATTTTTTATTGATCCGGTCCCCAGTCACAACGGGCCTGATCCAGACCCACGCTCCCATGCGAGCTAACGTAAGCGTAAAAACGGCAGTAAAAACGCACTGTGCATGCGCATAGTGACAACTTCCGGTCGTACCAAAGACCTTTTCGTAGCGGCGATTCTGGCGTCCGTATTGTTTGTGTTTTTCCCGACGACGGGGCGTGTTTATAGTACGAAGTTAGTATGGACGCTAGAGTTAAGGAATGTAGGCGGGGGGAGCTATTTAAATTGTACAGTATGGGCGTTCTAAGCGTCGTTTATACGCAATGAACGTACGGAAGGCCGCAGGAATGAACACAAAAGTTAGGGTAGGGTTTGCGAAGCGTATGGATGCTAAACTAGGTACGAGCAAGGGGAGCGAGTCTACCCTACCTTTTCTCTTTTTTAGGAGCCTAATGGCACGTAACATAGGGCTACATTAAGTAACTGCGCATATTTTTCTTCTTAAGAAGGAAAACACTCACAGAGAACCCTTTACCACGCCCTCCCCGTCTCATTTAAATCCCTTCCCCCACCCACTCTTCTTAAAAATGGCCGCGAGGCTGCCATGTCACGCCTCTTCTTACTTAACTATATATGTGCATCTTTAAAAGACTGCACATAGTTAAACTCCATTCCTAAGTCCTACGTAGCTTGCGTAGTCAGTATGACTGCACATGCGCCATAGGTAAATTTTTTATTGATCCAGTCCCCAGTCACAACGGGCCTGATCCAGACCTACGCTCGCATGCGAGCTAACGTAAGCGTAAAAATGGCAGTAAAAATGCACTGTGCATGCGCATAGTGACAACTTCCGGTCGTACCAAAGACCTTTTCGTAGCGGCGATTCTGGCGTCCGTATTGTTTGTGTTTTTCCCGACGACGGGGCGTGTTTATAGTACGAAGTTAGTATGGACGCTAGAGTTAAGGAATGTAGGCGGGGGGAGCTATTTAAATTGTACAGTATGGGCGTTCTAAGCGTCGTTTATACGCAATGAACGTACGGACGGCCGCGGGAATGAACACAAAAGTTAGGGTAGGGTTTGGCGAGCGTATGGATGCTAAACTAGGTATGAGCAAGGGGATTGCCTATTGCCGTGCATCGGTGGTACGTTCGGTACGTAACACGCTACGCACACCAGTGTAGGTCTGGATTAGGCCCAATCAAACTACAGGCTATTGCAGAAGTTATGTTGCAACAGATAACAACAGAAGTTGGAAAATTTGCACGTGATAAACTCTAACATATAACTCTCACGTCTCTTTCGTGATGCCATACATGAGTTCTAACTAATTTCAACCTTCTTTTTCTTATGTTATGTTACCTTATGTAATCACATTATGCATGAATTCACTTCATCTAGCAGGATAATGTCATGCTGCTAAGTTATTTTGAAATCAAGACTGTTGTAGTTTCTAAAATTGACGCTGGAGGAATATTCATTGGCTGTGTTAAATTGTTTCCTTTTGCTGTCATGAAAGCACATAGTGGGGCTAATCTAGGTTATGGGGCTGATCCAGATCTGCACTTACAACTTATTTTAAGGACAAACCAGGTACAAGTTTAGACCTAAGCAAAACTATGTGAGGAGCGCAAATTAATTTAAACGTTTTTGCATGCAGGAAAAATACTTTTTATTTGCATATAGAACATAAATACTGCATAGTTATGTGTTTAATCTCTAAATTAAAGTTGAGCTAGAAAATATCACCTGTCAACTCTAAATATGTTTGCACAGTTTAAATTTACACCCCTCATATCACATCACAGCTTTGCTCAGATCTACTCTTGCACCTATTTTGCCCTTACTCTCCAAGAGCCCTATTCACAGATCCGTTTCTACGTCTAGGTGTGCGCGTATTTTTAGGCACGTTTTACCTGTGCACGCGTAGTAACTTTATTATGCAGAATATACGCACATAAGTGCTTTAGGCACGGACATGTAAATCGCACTTGGAGACATACATATGGAGTGGTGGGGTTGAAATACGTACCTGAAAAGTTACGTGAAAGATGGTGGGGGGAGGTATTTAAATGAGTCTTTGAGAGTGCGGTTAGATAGAACCGCACGTACGTAATACATATACGCACGGGAGTCCATACGTAAAAGATAGAGGTGCTCTATGGAGGTGTAAGTCTACGATAGCACGGCCGTGACAGGGGAGTATCATGGGTGTTGGTGGGTGTTGGCCTGCTACATGCATGCGTATAATTGCGTACTTTTGAACACACGCATCTCTGAATACGGCCCAAACACTGGAACATCCCCAGGATGTTCTAATAAGGAGAAAATACTGTACATCAAAGTTGGTGCAGTTGTTATTGGAAACCGCATCTGATTCCTCAATGTGAGAAAGATAATATTTAATATTTTTTCTCTGTTTCAAATCTGTAGTGGACATCAATATAGAACTATATTTCTAGTGCTATGAAATTCGCTCTGTCAATAAATCTAAACCTAAAAAAAAACTTTTTTGTTTGTGTATTTTCTCCTATAGGGTTGGTATAACACGCAAGTATATTCACAAAATATTAAAAATTATATGATGTTTTTCTGAAACTTCCATAGAAATAAGTGGAGTTATCCCACAGTATTCAGGGTCATTGTAATCTGTGGATTGCTGATACTAAGTACTCAAATGCCGAGCTGTCACCAGACACAGGGTCTACCCCACGAGCAGGGGCTAGTGACAAAGGCTTGACACACTTTTAGGAGGGGCTTCCTCCCCAGGATGCAGGCCTCATTAACTGGGGAAGAGTTCTAGTAATAGGCTTTGTCCTAGGTTCACAAGGCTGGTAGTCCCAGCTGTCGCTGAAGTAAAAGCTGGGGAATAGTCAGCCTGCAAAAAGTAGAACGCAATTAAGGAGGCACAAAAGAAAATGATCCAGGCATGTTGGGTGGGGGAAAAGAGTATAAATAAGTTAGAGAAAAAGAAACCTGGGAAAAAAATTACACATTTCCTTTCTTAATAGACCAAGGAGCACCTTATTAGGTTATATTATAATATTTTATCTGCAGTCTTGCCTGTGCCTTTTCTATGCCAGATGGAAAATAAGATTTCTGCTACAGTTCTAATCTCATGTTTGCTTATTGTGTTGAGATTAGGTGAATGTTGCTTTCAGAATGTTTTCATTCTCAAACAGAGGATATTTTAATATTCTAGTGTTTTTTTTGCATTTGTTTCCATAGCAACACCTGCCTGCTTTTTATTTATTTATTTATTTTTCTAAAACATCACCGAAAAAGTCAGATTGCTTTTGCTCGCGTACATCGTCACATTATGGGAATTAATGGCCCTAATTTACTCAGGAACTATGTACAAGCCCTGACGCCTCTTTGGCTTATATTTTCGACTGCATTAGGCTTTATTAGAAATATGAAAAGCACATAATGGATTAACAAACAATCAAAATAACAAAATAAAAACGGTGTGTTGTAAAATGAACGCTAATATATAACTAAAATAATATATAAAATAATATCCGGATTTTATAAGGAAATAATACATGTTTCTTTTACTAGATATATACAGTATTATACAAATAATAATTGCAAAGCCCAATGGTATTTCTAAAGGGTGGCCTTTATTCCGCTCCATATGTTATACGTGAGGAAAGAGTTTTGGGAATAATGGACTATTTGAACAGGCATTGTCTCACCACCTGGGGTCTTCCAGCTTGGAGCATTAGAAACAGAAATTTGGTGGTCACATGCTTCTTATCTCATCCAATCGCTGTCTTTCTCTCTTTCTGTTTGAGCATCTGTATGCAAAACAAGTTCAGATGGAGGAGGAATGTAGGTGGGAAACACACGTGGCCATATTCCTGCAGTCTACTAAGATAGAGCTTGTTTGTAAGGCAGACAAAGGGCAAGCTGATCATTTGAAGTTGATATGTCACTTAGCTGCCCGTATACTGGGCAAATTACAATTGCTA
>WWET01006542.1:19803-40509 GCA_011038615.1 Limnodynastes dumerilii
CTTGACTCCCCCTGAATTCAACATGGTTTAGCCCAGGTGTAACTAAGTTAATGCACTTAACAAGGTCTGGATCCAGCCCAATGTCTTGATCTTGTCCTAAAATACTGCTGCTAATAATCTCTATCTTTTGATTTATTGTCTCTGAAGGATGTGCTCTTAACTGCATTTTTGTTAAGAAGCTGTTATAAATTCATGACTGTTGATATAAAATCCACATTCAAAATCTGGTGAATTTTATTTCTCTTTTGATCCATGGACCAGTGGGCAAACCGAGATAGTAAGTCAAAATCTCACCATATAAATTGGAATGTATAGCTCCACCAATCAGGATACCAATCAGGATAAATCTCCATTACTTACACTTTATGAGTGCCATCTGTGCCTTATCCATAACCACCGGCTCTAATACCATAGTTTCTCACCCTTATCATTTGTGTATTTATTTCTCATAATCCGTAATTTGAATGTAAACCATATTTTTTTATCCTTCTTAAGGAAGACCTGGGTCTAATCAGAGCTAGTTTGAGCTGTGGAGGAAATAGCTGGTTTGTGCTGTGGGCAGGGTGACTGGTGCCAGCTCAGTGGGAACTGTATGGAAAGTTAGCTGCAGGGACCTGGTACTGTATATACTGGAGTTTGTTTTTTAATGCTGGATTTTACCAATATAAGCATCATCCTGACAATAAAGAAGAGCAATGTGGTTCAGCAACCCTGTGTGAGCAGCGTATGTTTACAGTGCTTATCACAATATATAGAGCAGAGCTGATTAGTTGTTTATAAACAACACTAATCACTGTTTATAGACAACTTGCGCTGACAGCTTAATGCTGTTACTCCACAGAGTTGCAGTGTGACAGCGGCTCTTGGGTCATAGCTGTTGTCTCAGCTTGCAACAAGGAGCGACAGCACTAAACTGTCAATTACAGCTGAGAGGCTACTCTCCGACATCTTCAACATCAGATACAGAACTGCAGCCACCTGCTACAGTACATCATTAGTGTGCCACAGCTCTCTATCTGATGCTTCCGGGACAGAGTAGCAGTGGGGGTCAGCCAGAGTCGCTATCCACATGTAGGGATTGTGGTTCCGGCTGACCCCTGCCATTACTACTCCCCGGCAGATCATACAAAAAGCTGCAGTGCTCTAATGTACTGTAACACCAGTTTAAAGGCTCTAGGAGCAGTATTGTATATATTGCTTATATTATTTTTTATATACACAAACTAATAAATCAACCATAAACTAAATGAGAAATGTACTTCTAACAACACACACATCTGTTGGGGGTATTAGCAGGTTCAGGCAGTGTTTGATCATTTTATAAACAAAACCATAAGGTAACATAAATAGCTGTGTTTATAAACTACACAGCTGATTTTCTGGCCAGCTGAAAGCAAACATGATAAAATTAATCCATTATGAGTTATTCTGAAATAACAGAAGTCAAAGAAATAGCTCACTGACCAGATGTGGCATTTACTGGAGCCTTTGATGGTGAGAAAAGGCTTTGCTGCAGGCTCCTAGCAAGTTTCAAGTCGCAAAGTACACAAGAGCTCAAGCAGTTTGGCCCTGCCTCCCAAGTACAGCCAGTGTTTTGGCTGCCTAGCAGCCTGAACAGGTGACTGCTGGTCACCAGTGAGAAAAAGTAAACAGACGGCAAGGTAACAGCCAGGAGTACTTACTGCAAGCCGCTATGAGTAGCCCGACTAAGGGGGTTAATTGAGAAATCAAAGAGAAAAGTAAATGAAAATAAATAAAAGAGTTTTATAATAGTGTGTATATAGAGACATAATGGGGGTTATGGTATGAAGAAAAATGAGGACTAAAGATGGAATATAAACTCTATGCCTCTTAATAAAGCTCTTTATTCCTCTTTATTTGTGTCATTTAAGAAAACTATTTGTATTCTGAGAATAAATGTGCATATTTACATAATCCCTCGCTATGAGTAATTTTTGACAGTTCGTCTTTCCACTGCTGTAAACAGGAAAATGTTAAGACCCTGTCTGCAAGTTTAGGACTGAGGCTGAATGTTAATTTTCTGTTTTCGGATAAAATAAAGTACTGTAGTCTGTCATTTACACTTGATAGAACTCTCCCTTCTTTAGCCAGGTTCCCATTCTCAGGACCTTCCTCCCCCCATCTGTCTGTCCAAACACCCTCGACCATATAGGCTGCACTATCACGCTCCCCCTACTACAACTATTTACACTTGATAGTTATAGCCAAAGATCATTGGAATGCAGCATGTTAACTCCTTAGGAATTAGCACCATCCCTAAAGATTGAACCATTAACCTTTTTTTATGATATCTTTAGATAATCTTTGAAAATAGATGACAACGTTGTAATTTGAAGTGGTTTGTCCACAAATTGACTGCCTATATAGAACCAGATCCAGACCAGAAGCAGAGGTCCAATGCCAGATCCACTCTGCATCCTAAATTCTGTGAGGGGAGCCCACTCTCCTTGCCCGTATGGACATTTCCAAGCTTGCACCTACCTCAACATTTATGCACAGTCCCCACATATTATGAAAAGAATATGGGCAGCAATGTGGATTCTACATAAGAGCTCCCTTCACCTGCTACAAAGCAGAAGCGCTTCTGCTTCCTGTTCTGTGCTGCCTGCTATCGCATTCACTACAAGGACGAATCTGGATACTATGAATCCAAAATTCTGTCCTCCTGGTACTGCAGCACCCGAACATGTCACAGAATCAAAAGGTCACATTTTCTGATCCAAGTGATTAGAATATGCCCCTCTTGTATAAATCAGGAACCTTCCATAGTCTCTAAGAACCAGTAATATTGTTTAAAGAGATAGGTCCGGATTCACAGTTACGTAGTTTTCATCTTACGTAGTTCTTTTAAGAATTGAGCTACTACGCATGCATATTAGCTTATTTATGCTATCTACGTACCATTTCTGTACGTAGATTGTGTAAGAGCGGTCTTTAGACTGCGTTTACGCAATCTACGTACAGAAATGGTACGTAGATAGCGTAAATAAGTTACTACGCATGCCTAGTAGCTCAATTCTTAAAAGAACGTACGTAAGATGAAAACTACGTAACTGTGAATCCGGACCAAAGTGTTATAGTTAGAATGAAAAGTTGAATAAAATCTGATTGCATATATAAAAGTTTAACATTGTGCACAAAATGGTCGTTTTCAGCCACATATTTAGCTATCACATTTTGCCATTTTTGCAGTTGCATGGGATCTAGCTGCGGTATGTAATTGAATTCGAAATTATTATGAATCCACAGAAATATTGATGCACAAAGCATCCAGAACCACGCATAGAATATGCATAAATGTATATGTGGGTATAATTTTGGGTTCCTGATGGTATAGTCAGTTACTCATATTCACAACTTGAACAGTCTTGGCGGGACCCTGAAGAAACATTCCATTGGTTGGTGCATAAGCAGGATGGTCCCAGAAGAGAACCAAAGAAAGATAAATATACCAATCAGGTATTAGATGTCCTGACCTCCTAACCCAGGGTTCCGACTCTCCCAGAATGTGTAGGAGACTCCCGAAATTCTCGAGCCTGCACATCTCCCGCAAGTGACTTGAGGCCAGTGGTTTCAAGTCCTGCCCCCCTGAATGCATCTATAGCTTCCCTCTGGGATCTTCCGGAGGGAGACTGTTAAAAGAAGGCAACCTTGTTCTAACCTATTGTAAACTTACCTGTGTAAACCTAACTGTGCTGTAATTTACAACCTGTATCTGGGTGTATATTAAACCTTCTGCTCTGCCAGGTAAAATCAGAAGATTCTCATTAAAGCTTATGTACGGTGCTAGCCATGCCTGCTCATCACCTGTGTTTTGTTGGATATTTACTGTATGCATATTCCTGTCTTTGCTAATGTTGTTTGTGATTTGAACCACATAAATTGCATCAGACTTCTAATTGTCTACCTTTAATACTATTTAAAGATTAAGCAACATTTTATGAATTTTTGATCAGCCACAAAATGGTTGCCTGACTTTCAAGATGCTTTTCTTTCATAAGAATGCAGCCATTCAGTTTAATTGGAACCAATGGTATCACTGAAACATGGCACAAAGTACCTCAAGATTCAGTGCGTTAGTGGTAACTAGAGCAGGGGTGTGGGTCCCCGCTAAGAAAAGTCCAATTTTGATGGGGCCATTCTCTCCTAGCCAGTTTCAAACTCGATGAGGCATAGAAATCGATCCATGGAGCACCAAACGTGTTGCTCCGAAAGGTAAGGCTAAAAACTACCCCAACCCTTCCCCTAATTCTAACCCTAACCCTCCCCTCCCATTACCCTAACCCTCCCTTCCCCACAGCCTGACTCTAACCCTCCCTACCCCGCAGCCTGACCCTAACCCTCCCTTCTCCCTTCTCTATAGCCTAACCCTAAGACCCCCCTCCCCGCAGCCTGACCATAAACCTTCCTAAGAGCCTAACCCTAACCCCTCCCCCCTCCCCTTTCTAACACTAAAAGTCCCCGGAGAGGTTACTCATCTCTCCGAGCTGTGGCGCGTCCTGCGGGTCTCTGAAAATGAATGGGTGAGTATGCCAATTGACATACTCACCTCTTAATATAAAAGAATTCTAAAACGGCCCCCTATTCGAAATAGAGAGAGCCGAAAAGTATCTTTCGGCTGTCTCTATTTCTGAAAGGAGGGACTGAAACCGCCCCAGCATATCTCTCCAGCTCCCAGTATTCCGCAGCCCCCCAGTATATCATGTGTCACCAGCTCCCACACTATTCCCATCATGTGTCTCCAGCCCCCAGTATTCCCATCATGTGTCTCTAGCTCCCAGTATTCTTATCATGTTTCTCCAGCCTCCCAAATATTCTCATTATATGTCTCCAGCTCCCAGTATACTCATCAAGGTTATTCACCTCTCTGGAGCTGTCAGCGGCAGGTCCCGCGGGTCTCTGTGAAAATTAATGGGTGAGTATGCCAATCGGCATACTCACCCATTCATAAAAAAAAAATTATAAAACGGGCCCCTATTCGAAATAGAGACAACCGAAAAGTAACTTTTGGCTGTCTCTATTTCTGAAAGGAGCCTTCATTGCGGAGACTGCAACCGCTAGAGCAGGCATAGGTAGCCTTTTACTCTCCAGGTGTTGTAAAACTACAACTACCAACATGCTTTAGCAGTATATTTATAACTGATACTTGATAAAGCAAGAGGGGACTTGTAGTTTTTTATAACCTGCAGGTTGCCTACACCTGACCTAAAGAATGGATGAGCTGACTATTGAATCAGCCTGCACAATGTCCACTTCCATGGTGCATATGTGATGGGTGCCTTGGAAGAGATCCCCGTCCAGCTGCTTGCTAAATCTCTGAGGATCTAGTGCCTTCAGGTTATCTTGCAAAAGTTTTTCAGGGACAGCTGTCACACAAACCTGTCCTGCAAGCTGCCTTTTGTTTCACTGGGATACTTTAAACAAACCCTTTTGTATTTATCCAAAAGGTAAGCACCAGTACACAAATCCTCTTGCTTTCAGAGTAGGGAACATTTTCTTCATTCTGTAATCAGTTTATCATCAAACAACGCCTCGTGTTCAGTGGGAAACAAAAGAGTAGACCCTTCACACCTGCCGTCATATGTTTACATGAAGCTCAGGTGCTGTATATGCTCCGTTCTTTCCAGCTGCTGGATCCGTGCACTATACTGATATCAAGTCACTTTAACTCCTAAACTCCTTACTTACTTGCTCGATATTGCTCCAAATTCAGTGTAACATTTAGTATGAAAATTCATACACACAATTACTACTTTCAATACCATTTCATAAAAATATGATCATATTGATGAGAAGGAAAATGAAAAATTTCTACAGGTCCAAAACTATAACTCCCAAAATATTCCTAATGTTTGTATTAATTTGCATAGCAGCCTAAGTAGTCTAATGTTTAGCCAGCATCTCTCAGAAGGAGAAAGCATGTGCTCTTTCAATCCTTACTGTCTTGTTACTATCTTGTTATAAATGCCCTCATAGCGGTAGATACATATGGTTGCTTATATAGCATTAATTGCTTGATTGTCTGCTCACAACATCTGATGGGCTATAAAATAAAATCTAGTTGCTGCCAAAGAACACAACAATTTGGCCTTGAGGTGCCTCTGGTCCTTCTATATACTATTATTATTACCTTAAACCAAAAGGTTAATTCTGCTTTCTTTTCTTATTATTAGTCATTAAAGTTGTTAACTTAAGTGGGCACGCACCTAACCAGTTTTCGAGCAGAGCATGCAGTTTACGTGGTCTGACATGAGTGTGTATGCTCCCACAATCATGATTTGTTGGGATAAACAGTTGTTTTTTTTATATGGTTTTATAAATTTCCAGACCAATGTGGAAGTGTGTACGCGAGTACAAGCACCTGTCTGACTTTTCTGAAAGTCTTCTGTGCAGCATAGGCATATATCTGTACAGTGTGTACAAATGTCACAGATGAGAGATGCTGATATTAGATCTGCTGATAGATTGGTGTAATATGTACTCTTGAATTGGCTTGCCATAACATCTCATGTGGCATTAAATAGTTGTGAAACTAGCCTTATTCAAATATTTTTAAGCTAATTTACAATAAAACATTTGGTTTTTAGATTCATTTTTATATCAAATATCCATGTATGAAAAGAGAAAAACTGGAGCAGAAAGTTTATCAGCTCTGATTAAAATGACTCTCTGTTAGAAGATTTCCAGGTACAGTATATGAAGCTGTATTCTTTAAAAGCAGTATTTAAATAACAAAGTGAAAAAGAACGTGTTAAGAGTAAGTCAGATAATGCAGATAGATACTGTAATTGCAGGAACTTGCCTCTAATGTTCAGCTAATGACTAAAGTTTACAATGTTTAACCCATAATATTGACAGTAAAGTAAGGATGTGGCTGGCTATGGTGGAGGAGGGAGGAACTCTTTAAGTAACAGTTAATATTTATTGGTGAAGACAACGTCACCTCGTAAATAAATTTTTTGTTTGTTTATATCCTATATGTTCTTTATACATCGGATCAGCAACATTGTCATTTTGTGGTAATATTGATAACTGTTTAAAAAGGGCAAATAACTTAAATGCAAAACCTGGAATGTGGGGTTGACATATCCTTTATTGCATTTAAGGAAATTAACTTTTGCTTCTTTTGCTGCTTGCAGGTGTTTTTTTGGCCAGATGTTGTGCAACAGATCTCCTAGCATGTGAAACCCAATTCCATACACTTTGAGATCCATCTGATGGGGCTTTCTGTTAAGCCAGCAAGGGGGCGGGGATAGGCTTGCAAATGAGGGTGAGTGGGCGGCGGCAGATGTTTGGACGGATGAAGTTCCTTGGAGAACTTAAATTTGAGCTCAAGGGCATCACAACATTTTTTGTTGGAGGGGCAAGAATTTAGCCGTCTTCTTGGCACCTCTCTCATCCTCCTTGGCGCCCTCCTCTAACCTTGGTGTGCCCCCCCTGGTGTTCCATTTGCAAACTTACCCTGCTTAAGCTACTTCTCCTCTCCTCCACGGCACTCTCTGCTCACTGAATGGGAGTGAACCCTAAAGGGGGCAAAAGAAACAAGGAAGCAGGGATAAGGACAGGAAGGGACATGAACCTGGGAAAGGGGAAAGTTGACTGTTTAAAATTAAGGAAATGGGTGGTAAAATTATACTGTAAAGCTAATGGAGTAGAAGAGGGACATTATTCAGCACATGTGGGTAAACAGACTTAAAAAAGAGATCTGCAGTCTAAAGGAAAATGCAGGCTAGAGGAAGATTGGACCAAGAAATCCAAGTCATCAATAATATGGGAATCTGTTATGCAAATAATTGAAGCTTCCTCACTGCAGGTCAAGTACCAGATCTTTTCGAGTAACATTGACAATGGGGAAGAGGGTTAGGGATCTTTCCATATTTGGAAATTCATCCCTGTGACGCATTCTAAATTTGGTTTGCAAGGTTCTTTGAATATTTATCTAGTTCCACTTCCTTTAGAGCAAATCCAGAAGGAAGGGACAAGGGGCCTGATCCAGACCTACGCATGAGAGCGGAGCGTATTATCGCTCCAGCATAAAAACTTTCACTCCCACGACACTCCCCTTACCTTTACCTCCGTACGCCGCCTGAACCCTACCTTAACTTTTCCCTTAACTTAAATGGCTCCCCCCGCCTACATTCCCTAACTCCAGCGTCCGTACTAACTTCATAATATAAACACACCCCATCGTCAGAAAAAACGCAAATAATACGGACGCCTGAATCGCTACGTAAAGGTCTTTGGTACGACCGGAAGTTGTCACTCTGCACATGCGCAGTGCGTTTTTTTCTGCCGAATTTACGCTTACGACCAGCGTTCGATCGCTTGCGAGCGTAGGTCTGGATCAGGCCCAAGGAC
This sequence comes from Limnodynastes dumerilii, assembly GCA_011038615.1. Taxonomy (NCBI): domain Eukaryota; kingdom Metazoa; phylum Chordata; class Amphibia; order Anura; family Limnodynastidae; genus Limnodynastes; species Limnodynastes dumerilii. Next base: position 28,183 of record WWET01006542.1, read on the forward strand.
ACTTGGCACTTGAGGTTGGTGCTTTCAGGACCTAAGAATATGACCACTTTGAACAAATAAGCTGACACATTAGGACAATTTCAACAAATATGGAGGAGGGATCTCACTTTTAAATTACTATAAATAATAATCTTGACAGTGAGCATTACATGCAATATATAATCATAGCAATAATTGTAACGTTCAAAGGGCCCAATTCAATTAAACGCGAAGCTTGCGTTATTTTGGTTGCGATGCTAATTTCGCACATTTATATTGGAGATTTTTATACGCGCCACATAGAGGTGCATATTAAAATTTGCACATTTTGGCTCGCGTAATACAATGTTATAAGTGCAATTAGCATCGCAACCAAAATAACGCGTGCTTCGTGTTCATTTGAATCCAGCCCAATGTGTCATAAAAGACATTAAAACCTCCTTAAAATATTTACAAATAAAAATTTAAGAGACACATTATTAAACATTATTATAATTTTATAACTAAACATTATTATAATTTTTGCTCGTCATGCATAATAATCTGTCTACTTGCCAGCCATTTTAACCAATTTTGGGTTTAGTTTATAAACCTGAATGACAATCTGTAAGCGCTAGATAACTGTCAGATGTGATAATTGGCTCATTCATTCCATAAATAAAATCCTACCACTAAGGGGTGAAACCTATTTTGCTGCAGAAAGTGAAGTGAAATTGGGTGGTCTTTTGATAGGTTAGACTGTTGATGTGATGTAAGCAGCTATTACTTTCTCTCTATAATAAATGGAGCATGTGACTGGATACTAAAGAATAAAGAATGTCTCTTTGCTCCTTAATTGTTCTATTGTTGGTTTAAACATTACTGAGGCATATTGGGCAAAATGTAACATTGTATAATAAAGTTTTTGTTTTTGTTTAAAATACTGTTCACACCATCTGATGTCTTAATTTTCTCTTTTCTTTTTTTTTTTTTTAAAGCATGTCTTGAAGCTTTTCAGCATTAAAAGGGTTAGTAGCCACACTACAGGAATCAGATTGTTGGGGAAATTGAGTATTGATCCCTGTAACTGGCCATGCGTGAGTTGGACACCTCAGCTTTAGTTAGTGTGAGATTTGCAAGTGCATCAAACATAGTAAAATAATATATCACCCAAGAAGAAAAAGCCAAGGAAAGTGAGAGAGGGGAATGCTGACCCTGGGTGACCTTGGAGTGTGGAAGGACCAGGAGGGGGTGAGTGGGACCCTCCCCCACTCACCCCTTGTCTGTACTCACAATACAGGCAGCTGCCAGAGAGCGCAGCTAAGAGCACAGAGACTAATTTATTTACTTCATACAAAGGGCTGTTTGAACAGCCTCCTATAGACACTGCAGAGGGGAAGTGAGTGAATGCCTTGTGGGAAGGGGTGCAGTGGTATCCCCTATTCTGTGATCTACGGGATCAAAACTACATGCAACATAACAATGTAGAGTGAAATGCAATTTGTTGCCAATAAGTAATATAAGCACAAAAACCCTAAATACAGTCATCATTAGGTTTAATTTATGTCAAAAACCCTATAATATAGCTGGTTCATCCTTTTTTATTTGTTTGAAAGGTTGTACCAAACTTTAATTCTAAAGTCTCCTATAAAACATATAATGTAAGCATAATCAATGGGGGAAGCTTCTCGGAACATTCAGTGACCATCATTCAGATGGCTAATTATTGAAATTCATTTAGTATATTTTCACATAACATTGGAGAACATATTGGGCCTGATCCAGAACTACGGCTATGCGGTGTTCGTATGTAACCGTAACTACCATGCACTCCCCTGACACTTCCCCCGTCCTGCTATACTTACCTTTCCTCATGCCGGCTGCAGCCTACCCTAACTTTTTTCAGCGTAAGTACGGCAGGACGTAATAACGACCAGGCCGTAACTTGTAAACCCATCCCTTCCTGCCTAATTACCATCCCTCCCCCCGCCTACCTTTTCTAAGTGTTGCGTGTTTACTGTGATCATATGATTGGCACGTTCCTTCCACCGTAAATACGCTACAGTTAGCAATTCACAGTGTAACTGCTGGGCGCATGTGCAGATCAGACAAATAGCCGATCTTATGCATATGCCCGCCGTAACAACACCAGTGGGCATTGTTCTGGATCAGGCCCATTATACCAGATGTGCAACTACCCAGGTGGTATCGTGACATCTTTAGGCTCCATATATTAATATTAGTTATTTCTGGCACCAAAGGTGGCCAAAATTTCCTTACTTCTCTAGAGCTGAAATGTTACATTAATTGCCTGCCCTGCAAAACCTGCCACTGTTTTCCTTCTAAATGATGGTCCAGTCCTGGTGAACTGTGATAGAAGACTCCTGCTGCACTAATCACTTACCCTAATCCTTACTCTAACCCTCCCCTTCCATAACCCTAACCCTCCCTTCCCCGCAGCCTAACCCAAAGACTCACTTCCCCACAGTCCAACCCTAAGACTCCCTTCCCTGCAGCCTACCATACTTACCCATTCTTAAAAAATTTTTTTAAAATAGAGACAGCTAAAAATTAGCTTTCTGCTTTCTCTAGTTCTAAACGACCCCATTTGCAGTAGTGACTCCCACCGAGAAAGAAAAGGGGCATAAACTACAGCCCCTGTGACAGAGAGTCCCTGATTCCTCCATTACTGGAGTTGTAATAGATGTAGGAGAAAGTCCTCACTCCTAAGCCTGACTTTTTGTCTTCTGGAACAAAGTGTAGGCAGGCAGTAAATTATTGTATCTACCTGTGTGTTTCAGAAAGATTAAATACACATTTTGGCTGTGTTAATAGCTAGTCAGTCTGTCCACCATCTCTAAATAAAACCCATATTAATTAAGAAGTGAAAATAACCAATTTAATTGTATTGACTGTCAATTATAGAGGTGTAAGGCAGGTGTCTCAAGCATTAATGGAAATGGGAGAGCATTAATATGGGTTAAATGCTCCTGTGCTGACACATTGAAGTGGAGGTATAATGCTCCTCTCCTATCAGAAGGAAGTTTATTACATTTTGAAGATGGTACATTGTCCCTTTATAGTAAAGACTGGTGTGGGGATTTCCAGTAGAAAAAGTGCCTGTTCATTTTACTCAAACATTTAAGAACTTGCTGATACCCAACACAATCTATAGGAAATTCCTTAAAAAAAAACAAAACAAAAAAACTTTGTGGAAGATTTTAAAATTGAGGAGGTGTAATGTTTGTGTGATTATTGTACAGTTCCCCTCATTATTACTCGCATGAGAGTGCCCTACACATTCCCGTACCGAGCATGCAATACTGCGATACTTTATGTAGATTTTTCCAAAGCCAATGTTTTTCTAACTGTTCCTGATTAAAAAAAGACATGATGAATTATTACCTCAAATATATAATGTACTTTTCAGGACAAATTAGCATTTAATGATTCAAGAGCAATCAAGTGTAATACACAATATCCATTTACTATTTCAATACATTTCATATAAAAATCCTTAATAGTTTTTATTTTTCATCTTATATCTACCAGATTTCTTCCTCTCTTTTCCAAGCAGCCCCTCCCTATTATAGCCAGTGATGTTTTATGTAAATGACTGGAAGTAGGTATTCTAGGCAAATATTGCTTCCTGCTTATTCATCAATGTGCCTAGAGTTAAAGCTTGTATATTATACACAGCATTTGTAATACAGGGTTTGCAGAAGAACAGTTATCTGAAAAACTACAATGAATTAACACACTAGTGCTGGGCAATACAAGTTTATCCTTGGAAGAAGGTCATTACTGTAAAAAAAATGTGCTAGTGTACATTTTGTTATACATTTTCTTCTTGTTTTTGTTCAGAATATTAGCTTATTTTATATTGAATTAAAAAATAGAAATCTAAATGTAATGTAATGTAAGATTTTTAGGTAACCATTTTTTTTTTATAAAGGTTTAAACAGTGGGTCTGATCCAGAGTGGAGCATTATTTAATATGCATGACAGGAGATTGTGGCATATTTAAAACACAGCATTGTCGTTGCTTAGCGCAACACTCAACTAAATGATCCAGTATATTTGCACTTTAGTGAATGCTAAGTAGTTTCTCTGCAGACGAAAACAAATTTGACTGTAATTTATTAACCCTCTTGACTTGTGGCCTTGGAGTTTGGGACATTGGGGCCGATCCATGGTTAGGAGCAAAAAAAGGAGCAAATCTGCACCTGGGCAAAATTATTTTGACGTGCAGGGGGAAGCAAATGTAAATGTACAAATAGAATGAGTCGAAAATTATGTTTTGTAGCTCAACTCTAAATTAAAGTGAAATGTTTCATATTTTATACAATATGTAAGACACTACTTCATTACTGCATGTTAAATATCTAAATGAAAGTGCACCCCTGACATTGCGACATGGTTTGCCCAGGTACAGATTTACACCTTTTTAAGCAGTTTCTCCTTACTCTGGACCATTGTTTCTCTGATGACCATCAGGTAATAGTCACTGAAGATTATCATAAACATGTTACTGCTGCACTGCTGATCAGGCAACTGTATCTGACACTCTAGACTGCATATTGGAGGGGGATGGAATAATGTTGTCTCTTAATTGAATCTAGTCCCCTGTGTAAGGTCTCATTCAGGTGCCCTGTCATACACAGCGCAGGGCACAGAAACTAATTTCACCTGCTTTTCAAGCTTTGTTCTGTGTTTATCAAGAATATCTTCGCCATTTGTGCACTGGCTGTTACTTACTAAAAGCATTTGCCATCTCAGTTTGTGGTGTTGCCGCCTTTATATTTGGCAGTTCAGATTTTCTATAAGTAATCCCAAAGTGCAATGTACAGTATTTTAGGATCGCATTCAAAGGCTTTTGCTGAATATACAGTTCACACTAAATAACAGAAACGGGTTCAAGCTTTAGATGTTTATTCATTCCAATCCTAAAATGGAGAAATGTCTCATCCTAAAAGAGAGACAAGTCTCCCTGTAGATTTTATTTGCTGCAAGGTGGGCTTGACTTAGATGTCCTGCATTTCCTGGTAAACTGCTAGTGGAAGGAGGGTAATGGAATGATGCAGTCATCACTGCCAGTTGTTGAGAACTGAACTGAGTGGGGGCTTTGTAATGGGACTGGACAACCCACTCAGGGCCGCTCTTAGCAATGGGGAGGGACTTAAGGACATGGGGCTGGATCCAGACCTTGTTAAGTGCATGAACTTAGTTACTCAAGGGCTAAACCATGTTGATTTCAGGAAGAGCCAAGTTAATAATATTCTTTGCACGCAGGGATATATCTTTAAATTGGTTACTGCACACAGATACTGATCAGTGTTACTATCACACTGTTATTTAGACTTGGGCTAGGAAACATCACCTCTCAACTCTAATACTGTTTGCAACAGATGAAATATGACTCCCCTGCAATCAACATGGTTTAGCCCTTGAGTAACTAAGTTCATGCACTTAACAAGGTCTGGATCCAGCCCATGGTCTCCTCCCCACTTTTTACAGCTGGCCCATGCACAGGTCGGGTCCAGATTTGGTAATTTAATGAACAGAAATTGGGTCAATGTACTTGAAAGCACCATATATCACTGTGCATTGTTAGCAATTACCCAATTAATGTTACTAACCGTAATGATTAGTAGGTAGAGGGCCGTTTTACCAAAATAGTTTTGGAATGAAATGTTCATAATCTACCAGCCAGTGATACTACAGAGCACTTAACTGTTGTTGGTTGGCAGATTGCTGATAAGTCTGTATGCTTTTCAGTCAGTGCTGTTGACAGTGCCCCCTTCACATTTGGATGATGCGCTTTGCCTTCCCCCCTTTCCGACGTCTATGATCCCAACAGTGCAATATAATATTGTCTCAGTATAGCAGGTCATTATTTTTACTAGGCAATAATCGATATTGCCGCACCATTAGTCTTGAGGTAGTTCATTCACGTTTAGTGGGGAGTTGGGGAGAACTGATGTCCTTGGAAGCTCTTATTCCTCAGCTTCAAATTGTATTCAGGTTATGAATTTAAAATGTGGAGAAGAAACTGAGACCAGATAAGACACCCCCCTTGTCTCCAAATAACTGTTAAAAATATTTTGGGGACAATCTTAGCTATAGTGGAAGGGCAGGGATCTTTCCATTCTTTGGTAGATAGATGCTATGGCTGCAAACAAAATGCATCCCAACACATATTACTTGTCTCTGGAAAGACAATGTAGAAGGATAGAGGATTTGAACATGTGTAACTTGAGAGGCTCACTCAAAAACTTTATGCCATAGCTCCAGCATTGGGCACCTAGTTATGTTTTAATCAGTTATTCAGTTTCTTAGATCAGTCATCAATTGGCCAAGTTGTGTAATGAGAATGGAAAAACAAGATGTCTGTAATGTGACAATAGCTTATTTGTAAATTCAGGTTAGGACTTAGGGCTCATTAATTGCTGCTCTTTGCAAACCATGGGAAGTAATACAAAAATCCTACTGGTTTTAGTAACCACACTTAGGTAACTGCGAACTATACGGTTAAACTTTGAGAAGACGTCCTCAATCATACAGCCAATTTTTTCTATTCTCAATAATTAAATTATACATTTAGAACCAGATTAACCGATAATATCGCAAGAGTACTTATGCAAGCCACATGCGTAAGTCCCTTTGCTTTTAACATGGTTACAACAGGTTGTAACAGGTTTGCCATGCAAATAAGGCATAACATTAAATTGTATGGATCTGCGATCGTACAGATGCAGATCCGTGCAGTAAAGTTAAGGTGGGGGTTATGGACACAGAAGTGTCCATACCGCTGTACCTCAGATGTGAGTGACAGGGGAGTTCACTCCCTTCTTCCGTGAGTAATAATAGACCCCTGCTCGTACGGAAAGCATGCAGGAGTCTGGATCCGGTCCTTAAATACTATTTTTTTTCTCCTGTTTCTTAATCTTCAACTCATCAAAGCTATATGTGCTGCAGTGAAATAGGTCACAAAGCTGCTTTCTGGATACATTTGCAATTAATTGACAACCTATAGGACTGAAAATCCTAGAAAGCCTAGAAGATAATGCGTAGAAAAAGTTACACAAGGCATGTAAAAAAACACTACTATAACCTTACATTTTTCCATATGCAGTTGCAATATTTTTTATTAGATCTTCTCTACAAAAAATTAAAAAACTTTAAGGGAAATGAAGAGTTTAAAAAGTCCTGGCTTGAATATTTAACTGTGAAAGGACTTTGACAGTTTGAATAATTAAAAGAACAACACTGATGTTAAGGTTACAGAAAAGTAGTTACCTCCTTTTTGTCTAATTCTTTGGAGGCTTTGTTGCAGCTTCTGTATGAAAAAGTCAGACATGTAACCATTTCATTGCTATGAGCCTGCCGTGCGATTCCGCATCGCACATGCTCGTAACTCTGAATCAGCCCCTCCATTGCTATGAGCCTGCCTAGTCCACTTTAAAGTATGGATGTACGACACAACTTTTCAGCTACTATTGGCAGAGGGCAATTTTTGGAAACATGGAAATATGCTCATTGTCGTTCACACATTGAGAAGGGCAAGGGGAATTTTTGAAGTTCTTTTAAAATGAAGAGAGAAGTTTTGAATTGAGTTCTGCCACTCCTGGAAACATATAGCATGAAGATAATTTGCTTAAGGAATTGCCTTTCCTTTAATTAGCTAGTTTGAGTGAACTAGTTCACTTATTGGTCAAGCACGAACTTAGAATAAACTCATTAACCATACTGTGGTTATACTAAAAGTGGACAATAGCAGCTAAATTACTTTAGTTGGCCATACTTGCAGTGATTGTTGATTATTGATCCAATCATCCAATTACCTGGTGGGTGCACAAATTAGTGTGTGGGCAGGATAGATTTCTAAAACACCCAATTATCGGTCTAGAAATACTAGGGTGAAATAAGTTTTAATGTTTCAGTTTCCAAACTATTATCAGCAATAAGCTCCCAAAATTGAGTAGTGTGTGACAATTTTTAGTTATCAGACCTGTGCCTCCCCCTCCTGGCCATATTTTCCATACCATCCGACTTCATAATTAAAGGCATGTACAGCAGTAATAAGGGTATGAAACCTCTGCTCGAAATCAGAAGCTTGTTGTTAATAATAGTCAGATAAGAGTCAGACAGATAAGAGTCAGACAGAGAGGGAAAATCAGCCAGGAGGTGGAGGTGCCATATACTACTGACCAAACTTTCTACAGCCTGAGAATTAGCTAGCTGCAGAGGTCTCCTGTCACAACAGACAGTAGGCCTGTGCAGTTAATCAGTGCAAAGATTGACAGGAGGCCTAAGCAGCCAATAACCTGCAAGGACCTTCTTCCACATCCTGCAACTCCTCCCTCTTCAGTTAGTATTATCTGTACCAACAGGAGTATCATGTGGCACAGATTTTGGGACCTTTCCCTAGATGAAAATCATTTCAATTATCAGACAATTTCTGCTGGGAGCGATAATCGCTCTAGTGTATGGCCAGATTTATTTGTATGACATAGCCAAGGTGACAATCCTGTATAACAACTCTTTATAACGCTATCAAAACAGAACATTTTATTTCATTACCACAGGCCTAGAAAGGACTGTGGGCACTAGAGGGGGATATATAATGTACTGGGGTCAAGACTGTGGTTTGTTTTTGTACAATGCAGTAATTGTATAAATTTATAACGTCATCTGATTATCAGTACAGTTTTAATAGAAAAGGTTATGATGACAAGGGTACCTGCCAATACCTATATGATCAGCATGGTACCCCTTATAATGCCTGACATTTAAAAAATGTTAATTTATAAAAAAAAAAAATCTTTACATTTTCTAGGTCCAATGTTATTTATTATGGGACATATTGAATGTATGACTTGTAATAAAGCAAATCATTTCCCAAAACATCCCCATAATAGAGCTATGTATGATAAAGAGTTCTATTATATTAAGGGGTGAATATAGAGCACTATTATATAAGCGTATTGGGTAGTGTTATGGGAGGAATATAAAGCCCTATTATGAAGCAGCATAATGGGTAATAATTCCCTCATATTTATCTCTGTCTCTTGTGCATTATTTTTTTAATCAAAACAATTTTGTTTGCTAGTAAAATATTCTTTATAAATATAACTGGATGAAAGATAGGGGGTGTTTCAAAATACACCTGCAGTGACTGACTACTACAAACACTACAACAGACTGACTACTACAAACACTACAACAGACTGACTACTACAAGCACTACAACAGACTGACCACTGCAAACGACATACTTTTTTTTAATTATCATTGACTGACATAAGTTTTCTTTGGATCTTGTGACAATGCTGCTTTGTCCACTGCTTTGTGTCATCAGATCTTTCTTCCTTCCTTTCTTCCTTTCTTCCTTTCTTTCTCCTTGACACAGAAGTGGGTTTTTAAGCGATATGAACAGTATTTGAATGGGAGACTGCATTGAAACTAAGATAAGTGTTCTTTACTCAACAAATGCCTAATATTGTTATATTTGTGGTACTGTGAGCGAGAGAATATGTCTGTGTGATTGACGTCTGTTTCTGGACCTGGTAGTGCAGTGTCAGACACTTTGCAGGATGCAGTGGCAGAGACAAAACACAATGACTTCTCCGCTCAGCACATTGCTTACAAAAACATTTTCATTTCAATTTCCATTCTGCATTCATTCATGTGTGATGCTCGGAGTGGGGATTTCATTAAATGCATTAATAGATTTTATGGAACTTGTCAGGTCCGGGAGATGTTATGAAACACAAATGCATTTTCTTTGTGCCAAGAATTTCAATGACAGCTTTGGGAGGAGGGGGAATTTATGGAGAAAAATGCAAAAAATAGAAAACATTGGAGTCAAGGTTACTGGAACTGTTCAGAAGGAATTACTGAAAAGTAACATACAAGCAAAGGTCAGACTCACCTACAAAAGGATTTTTCTTTTTAACATCTTCAGCATGGAGGGTATGCTTTGTCTGAGCCAGGTTCCATTCATCCCACTGCTGTTACCCCTTTCCTCTGCCACTACTTTATTATGGACCACAACCTGACAAAAGCAGACAAAATCAAACAGCTGTCATAGGAATCCAATGAGACTTGTAGTGTCTCTATAAAGGAAAGGTCTTCCTTATCACTCAGAACTCGCATATTAGGAGTGAGGACAGAAGAGCTCACTGTTTATACAGCTAGATTTCCATAAGGGTATCCATTATTACATATGTAAATGTGCAAAGTCCAGCATGTTAAGACTCTCTAAATCAGAAAATAAATAACAAAACTGATATCCGAGTTTCCTAATGGAGAATTCAGCGAGAGTGGTTCTGCGGAATGATGGTTTTTATTTCTAAAGACCATCGTACTACAGCTGAATGCAGACTGATGGTAATTGCCAGCATTTTAGAAAGCAGCAGTGATGCGACTCATGGAGTCATAAAGAGACATCCATCGAAGGCTATGTCTATAATATTACCCTATGTCCTTAATCCTTTATTAACAATAACTCTCACTTTCCTGCAGCCTAACCCTAACCTTCCCCTTCTTCAACCCCAATCCTCCATGCCTTAAAGTTTAACCTCAACCTTCTCCTTTTACAGCCTTGACCCTAGCCATCCACAGCCCAATCCTACCCCTTCATGCCCTACAGCTTAACCCTAACCTTCCCCTTAAACCCTAATTCTAACCTTATATCTGCTGCAGCCGCTGCGCTAACCCTAATCTACCTGCTACAACCACTGCAGAAAGTAGCTATTGGAAACATGGAAATAGATTCACGTTCCCAATAGCAAATTTCTATTTTCAGCCTATTTAGAACAACGATACAGCTGCCACGAAGCTGACGACTGTATCATGTTTGAAATCCGGCCCCTCGGAACAACAAGCGCAGCCCAAATCAACTTGGATATTTTTGTCAATTTTGAAGGGAAATGAATATTAATTCCCTAAATCACAAATAGTCTTTAAAAATAATAATTTTTTATTTCATTGATTGATTGATTTTACTTTATTTCACCAGAAGTTCTTTTTATGTGATATGGTGCCATTTATGATTGGTGTTTCTGGAATTTATGGCACCTAATGTAAAACAATGGGCCGGATCCTGACCCATGGGCGCCTAATGGCCGCCCGAGGTCAGTACAGCTGGCATCGTAGCGGGGAGTGCATGCCCCATACACTCCCCGCTGTTGGTAGAAAATCTGGACACTTCCTACCTTAACTTTTATGATCACGTATGATTACAGCCGCATACCTGATCGGAAAGGGGCTTCCCCCGCCCTGCCCCATCATTAGCATGTCTATGTCCGCCTTCACGGTGGAGATACGACATGCGTAATGGGGGGGGAAAGCCCCCTTTTCGTAAGAGCCGGTGCATGTAACGTTAGTTACGTACGCTGACACTTACGGCGTCGTAAAAACGTTGTACGCATGCGCACATTCTTCTAGACAGGGGAATTACTTACGCGCTGTACGTAATTCCCTGTCGGCCGTTGCCTAGGATTTGGGCCAAAGTCTCTATCTATCTATCTATCTATCTATCTATCTATCTATCTATCTATCTATCTATCTATCTTTGGATACACACACACATACATACACACACACACACACACACACACTACACACACATACATACACACACACATACATACAAACAAAACTAAGGCAAGTCAAAGATAGAATCCATCCAGCTTTGATATGCCAGATATCATCTTTCAGAGTATGCTGCCCCCTAGTGCTTTATTTAGCATAGTGCATCACTAATACCTCACCATCAATAACTATGTTGTAGTGCTGAAAAAAATGCCCCACTCTAGAATAAAAAACAAAAAAAACAATTAGGAAACGGTTAGGAAAATGGAACAAAGCAATATCCAACTGTTTTGATTACTCATTGGATCTTGATGGTTATAACTATAAGAAAGCAAAAGCTGTATGAAGTCACTCAGATGCTGGGCCGTATTCACAGATCCGTTAGTTAAAGGTACACAATTATACGCATGTATGTTGCAAACCAACACCCATGACACTCCCCTCACACGAATGACACTCCCCTCACATGAATGACACTCCCCTCACACGAAATGACACTCCCCTCACACGAATGACACTCCCCTCACACGAAATGACACTCCCCTCACACGGACGGGTTTTCGTTGACTTCCGCCTCCATAGTCCAATCTCTACGTGTGCATTTACGTGTGTATAATACTTACATACGTGCGTATGTAGCTAACTGCGCCCTCAAATGGTTATTTATATGCCAAAATCTACCAAAATGACCTACTACGCATGCATTGTAGGTCATTTAAGCAATCTACGTACCAGTTAGTAGTTTAAGAAGAAGGAGGCCCTGGGGAGTGT